>BJCM01156357.1:0-24306 GCA_018326385.1 Flaveria bidentis
TTCACGTCTGCCTACACTCCACAGATGAATGGGGTTGCTGAAAGAAAGAATCATAGCTTGATAGAGACAACAAGAATGATGTTATCCGACTCCAAACTGCCTATTCAATTTTGGAACGAGGCAGTAGCTAATGCATGCTACACTCTCAATTGAGTCTTGGTGATCACACGTCATGGTAAAACATGTTATGAGCTGCTCTAGCGATGTAAACCAAACTTGGAGTATCTTGAACCCTTTGGTGCGTCGTGCATGTTGCTGAAGAAAACTCAAACTAGGAAGTTTAGTGAGAATGCTAAAGAAGGTATCTTTCTCGGATACAGTATACCAGACAAAAGAGTTTTTAATAACTCACGGGTCAGGTTGAAGTGTGCTACAATGTTGATGTTCAAAGATACACCACCCCCTGCTAGAAAAGGACCTTCATTCTTCTTCGACTATGATGGATTTTTTATATCCTTTAACCTACCTCCTTCCCAACCTGATGATGAGTTATGGACTAAAATGATTTACGAGGTTCTGAACACTCCTCCACAAGACTTGATATTATTGGTTCCACTAGACATTTCTTCTAGTCCTTCTGGGGAAGAGCTTGATGTAAGCGACTCCTCCTCTGATGATGAAGAAGTGGAGACTAAAAACGTGGACCAGGAGGAGGTTCCTAGTAATGAAAGTACACAAGCATTAGATCTTGATGCCTCTGATACTTCTGAATCTCATACTCTAACAACTACCGATACAGAACCTAGAATTCAAAATCTAGATGAGGAAGTAGTTATTTCCACCACTCCCAGATCTCGAATCAATGTGTATCGTCTCCGGGACGACATCAATGGGGATGTACTATCGGGAGTGCACACTCGAAATCAGCTATACTCAGTTGATTATGCCTCAGTCATGGAGAAGGCTATCTTCACGATGGTGGTTATCGGTGTTTTGTGTCTCAATTTGAACCAAAATATGTAAGTGAAGCCTTAAACGATGAGGCATGGGTTAGTGCTATGCAAGAAGAACTCCTACAGTTCAAGAAGTTAGGAGTATGGACCCTTGTGGACAAACCAAAAGGTGCTGAGGTGATTGGCACTAAATGGGTCTTGAAGAGTAAGAAAGATGACCAAGGAGTCATAATCAGAAATAAGGCTCGACTTGTGGTTCAAGGGTTTAGATAAGTCAAATGCAGTGACTATAATGAAGTGTTTGCACTTGTGGCTAGGATGGAAGCTATTCGTATCTTTATAGCTTATGCATCCTATATGAAGATTAAAGTCTATCAACTAGATGTAAAAAGTGCATTCCTTCATGGTGAAATCCCTGAGACAGTCTATGTCAGTCAACCTGAAGGGTTTGAGGATCCTTATCATTACAGGATAGAGCTTACCAACTAGACAAGGCTCTCTACAGGGTCCATCAAGCCCCTAGAGCTTGGTATGAGAAACTCTCAACTCATCTAGTGAAATATGGTTTTCGCAGAGGGGTTATTGACTGCATGTTATTCATCAAAGAAAAAGATGGTGACTTACGGCTCGTACAGATATATGTGGACGACATAATCTTCGGTTCCAAAAATGAAGAATTATGTAAAGAATTCGAATCTGTAATGAAAGTAGAGTTTGAGATGAGTGCCATAGAGGAGATGAAGTTCTTCCTTGGATTACAGGTGGATCAAACACCAAAAGGAATCTTCCTACATCAATCCAAATATGTTGGTGATATCCTCAGTCGGTTCTACATGGAGAATGCTTCAGCTGCTGGAACTCCACTTGCCACGAACCATGATGTGGCACCCGACGAAAATGGTGATCTGGTTGATGCTGCCATGTACAGAGGAATGATTGGATCCCTAATGTATATCACAGCCTCTCGTCCTGATATTATGTATGCCACGTGTCTTTGTTCAAGATATCAGGCAAAACCTAAAGTAAATCATCTCATCGGAGTTAAACGGATTTTTCGTTATCTGAAGTGTACTCCAACACTCAGGTTGTGGTATCCTCGTGATGATGACTTTGAGATTACAACGTATAGTGACACAGACTATGGTGGTTGCAAGATTAATTACAAGTCAACATATACGGGATATCAGTTCTTTGGTAGACGGTTAGTCACCTGGTAGTGTAAGAAGTAGACATCAGTTGCTCTGTCAACTTGTGAAGCTGAATATGTTGCTGCTGCCAGTTGCTGTTCACAAATCATTTGGATTCAATAGCAAATGCACGACTAGGGTTTGCAATTTTCTAACACCCCTATTTTTGTTGATAATTTTGATGCTATTGCTATAACCAAAAATCCGGTCCAACACTCGCAAACAAAACAGATCGGTATTAAATATCACTTTATACGTGACTGTTTTCAAAAAAATTAATCTATTTTGTTAAAATTAATAAGAATTTTCAATGCGCCGACCTCTTCACAAAAGCATTTAATAAACCTAGATTTTTTTATCTTTTAGAGGTTAATGGGGTGAAAAAGAAAAGTGACATGATTCTAGATGAAGAAACTTCGTAGTCAAAAATGTTTTTCTTAGTTTCTTTTTATTTTCTTTTACTTTATTTTATTTTCCTGCCTATTAAAATCAAAAACACAAAAAGATTTTTGGTTTTTGTATTTTAGGGGGAGAATAGTTTAGGTTAGTATTAAATTAGTTACAGTATTTATTTACTTTAAAAAAACGAGGGAGGAGGGCAGCTTAGCTAAAAGAAATGTAATCAAATCTGTGATTCTGATTCAAAGTCTATGGAAAATGATAGTACACAGGAAACAAATTGTTTGGAACATTAAAAGGATTTAAATGATTAAAATGCAAAATTCAAAGTAAATTCTAAGAAGTCTGAGCAAAATAAAAAGAAATATGATAGTAAAACTAGTATGCTACTGATGTAACATAGAGAAAGTAGACCTAGAGGTTGCTAGTTCATTATATGATGTGTCGGTAGATTCAAACACAATAGATAAGTAGACCTCATTGGCGATTGAAATTCAAACTAAGTTGTTTAACTTGCTGTGGGTTCCCAACTTATCCTTACTTAACACAATCAATGCATTTCCAATAAGTGGTGACGAGCAAAATAAATACCACAAATATGTGCAGATGACCATAAAAATGAGCAAAGCACATGGAAAAATGCTAAATGCAATCAAGCTAATAACTTATGTTGTTGGTGTGTTATGTGAAAAAATAATAATAAATGCTCTAACAATTAGATAGGTTGTGTGCCTCTTTGTTGTGCAGTGGCACTGACTTGAGGATTAGCATAACCTAAATATTCTAGAATTCTTTGTTGTTCGTGCCTATCTGTTGTGCGATGGCACTGACCTAAGGCTTGTCATCTCTTTGAAAGCTCTTAGAATAGTTTCTTCTTGTCAAATGCCCGTAGACCGCTCATAAAACTCCTAAGGAATGTTGATTACCATATAAGTGTGTGATCCACAAATACTTGTTGAAATAAATAAACCTAACTCATCACCAATGTGAGTCAAAAATCGGTTTATGGATTTAAGAGGACAAATATACTGACAATCATCGTGGCTGCAATTCTTGACTGTCAAAATTATTGTGTGCATCTTATCGCTCTAGTATGATTTCCTAAAAGTGCTATTGACTATCAGTCAAAACAAGAATGTAGCATCAAAATGTTTTATTAAAATGTCCAAAATGATTCTGATATACCTGTATGATTTCATAATGAATCGTTCCAGAAATGATGAAATTAACTTGAAGTTGTGCTGTCCAGAAAGAAAAATCTATTAGGCGTTTTTCTAAAAGATTTCAATCCATTTCAAATTAGAAAAAACAAAAATATGTCTTGTTTTGTTTTAATTTCAAGTTTTTATTATATTTTTCTAGTCTTTTGTTACGTAAAAGTCGGACTATACAACTAGATTTAATCTATGAATCACTCACTAAAAGTGGTCACGTCTGAGGTGACCAATCGGTTTTAAATTGAAAGGATCACGTCTGAGGTGATCAAATGGTTTTAAATTAAAAAGGTCATGTCTGAGATGATCGGTGGTCATAATGTTCGATATCACGAGGTAAAAGTTTTAAGGGTTTGTGAGTATGAGCCAATCGCATGATTGGACCATAAGTATGTGCCAGTCACACGATTGGACCATGAGTATGAGCCAATCGCACGATTGGACCATAAGTATGAACAAGTCGCACGATTAGACCATAAGTATGAGCCAGTCGCATGATTGGACCATAAGTATAAGCTAGTCACACGATTGGACCATGAGTATGAGATAACCAGCCGATTGGAACATAAGAATGAACCAAATATATGAGTGGATGAAGAAGTATAAGCCAGTCGCATGAATAAATCCCAGTAGCACGATTTAAGCATGCGTATGGGTCTAGTCGCACTACTGAACATTAAAACGGTATAAATAGAGGGGTGAGTCGGTCACATTCCTTACCACCCTTCAAAGCTCTCAAAAACTTCTCATACGCAAACACTGCCCAAATTTCGTTTACCTTGATTAGTCACTGATTCTGATCCTAACTGATTTCTCATTCATCTACAGGTATTGTGAGACTGAAATCGACCATAATGAACGGTGTAATCAAACCCTAAATGAACTAATCGATTAAAATCATGAAATCAGAATAACTCTTCAAATAGACCAATTAAATGGACATAATCGTTGATATAAGGGACATTAAGTGATATGTAGAGTCCCTGCGAATCTAATGTGTCTAAAAATGACTTCTAACATCAAGTTTTGACCAAGATTCGAGGTTAGAGTGTCGAACAGAGCAATATGCGAATGGACACTCCGAATGAACCTCAGTCGCACGATTGAGCCAGGCGAACTTCAATCGCACAAATGAATCATTCGGTGAGTCAGTCGCACGACTAAATCAACCACATGGCTTAACCTACAACTTAGTTCAGTCGCAACCTCAATCGCACGATTGAACTCAGCCGTAGGCTCAATCGCACGACTGAACTCAGTCGTATGGTTTAATCGCACCATTGAACCAGTTTGATCAAAAAAATTTTAAGTGTATACTGTTATCTCCTATACACAACTCTAATGTATATGTTTCTTGTGTTATAGCAACATGGATGATAGATGGACGATGAGCTCCAAGGACAATATCTATACACTCTTAGATGCTACCACTCGGAATGCTTCCGAGTTTGTTAGGATCATAGCCTTTCTGAGGAGATCGAGGATCTTTAAGTCCATATCTACACCCTGCATGCCATACAGATCACTACAACAGACCTTCTGGGAATATGCTACTGTTGATAGTTTCATAGAGCCCTACAGTATCCGGAGCTTGATCTTTGGGCAGGAGATCAGTATTACGGCAGCAGATCTAAGGAGAGTCCTGGATCAGGGTGAGGATGGTGCCCACCTAACCAAGTTACACACTCTGATTGTTCGAGGTTGTTTTCTATGGATGAAGTACACTAGGGACATCTACAAAGGTGTGCTCAACAAGAGCAACCTGTGCCGCCACTTTAAGTACTTGGTCCACATCATCCTCAAGTGCATTGCATCAAGGAGAGGAGGATTTGACGAGATATTATATCAAAGCTAGAACGCAAATGTTGCTCTGGTGTTGAACCACCCGTTCAGCTTCCCTCACATAATATTCTCCTACATGATCAAGAACGTCAAGGCCAAGGGCAAGGAAGGCTTATGCATGTACCCAAGGTTTCTATAGATGATCATTGATCAGAAGCTTCCTTCGCTGCCGAAAGAGAAGGATGATGCAGTTGTTCTGGAGGTTATGGATGATACTACATTGGATAGGATTTAGGTCTACCAGGGGAAGAAGGTGAAGCTCCAGGTGAGGAGACTGTTTGGTCATTTGGCCAACACGGAGTATGTGGCGCCATCTCACAAGAAGTGTCGTCACGACTACAGTGACTCCAATGTTGAGCCCATCATGGCACCTACTGACGAAGAAGACGATGATGATGACAATCATGGTCAGGGTCAAGGTTGTGAGGCACCTGGTGGAACAGAGATGGTTGCCTTCCACTACCACTTCATCATAGATGAAGATGAGGAGTCAGATGATGAGCCACTGGTGAGGACTGTCAGGTGCCGAGTTATGGCCATAGACCAAGGGATAGAGGCGGTTGGCGGACGCCAGACTGAGTCGAGGGGTGATGCTACAGATGTCACTGATCCTACTTACACTCCTGACAAACCCATCAGCCAAGGGGGAGCGTCTATTGCAAAGGGCTCCAGGATGAAGATAATGGCTCACCCTTATGGCATAATGGGTAAGAGGCCAAGATTTACTTTGATCACATCTTCTACCACAACCATTACCACCACTGCCATAGCTACAACCACTACCACCACTCCTACCACCATCACCGTAGCTACTACTATCACCACCACTCCTCCCACTACCACTATCATTCCTCCTACCACCACTACCACAACCACTCCACCACATCCCACTCCCATTCCACCTCCCATATTCACCACATCTACCACCACAGCCACCACCCAATCCACATTCATAGTTGGACTTACTCTACCCATGGTCGGGTTAAAGGAGCAGCTGGCTAACCTCAACCGCATTGTGCTAAGGCTAATTGCCATCGATGAGCTAAGGCTACACAGGTAAATTAGTTGATGGAGGTGAATGCAGCTCAGGCAAAGCACATGGTACAGTTGAATGAGAAGAATGCTCAGTACAAGAGAGCGTTAGGTGGAGCCCACAATGCACTAAAAAGTTAAAATGAGTTGGTGTTGGCATTGGTGGAGAGAAAAGAGGATCTCGAGAAGAAGAATAAGAGGATATTGCTAAAGCACAAGGGATCAAAGAGCAAGTCGTTAAAGATTTAGGATGGTGATGATGATGATGATGAGGATGAGGATGAATCTAAAGATGATGTTGATGAAGGAGGACTGAGCAGTAAAGATAAAGAGGATGATGACAATCAAGAAGGTGATGCTATTGCATCAGCCTCCAATCAAGTTCAGGAGAGGCGCACAAAAAGAAACCAAGATCAAGGTGCCTCGTCCTCAGCTCCTCCAGCTGAAGAAACAACAGATCAAGACAAAAGTAATGATTAGATGTCTTTGTACTTAAAACTATTGTACTTGAATTATATATTACATTAATGTAATTATTTATTATCTATGTGTGATTATGTTTTAATGTTTTGTTTAATGACATATGTGTGATGTGTTAAATGTTTAATCAAATAGATGAAACTAAACAACAAGATGAGTATGATGTTGAACCCCTTAAGCAAGTTAAGACTCAACTTACTATGATTCTTGACTGGCAAGGGATTGCCAGAAGATTAGTGAGCTACACTCCTCAGGAAGGAGAGATTATTCATAATCTAACAGACGAGCAGCTCGCGGAATTGTTCAGACTGAATCTTGACGAGCTTGTCAAAGATGCTCCAAAAGTTGATGTTGTGAGTGATGATGAGATGAACGATGTAGATGAGATTGAGATCGAGGATGTCATAGCAGAGCATTATCCAGAATACACTGACACGAAGGTAATGTTATACCCAACTTGGGTGATACTTTTGGTAGTGCTACATTGGAGAAATTGGAGGAGATGGAAAAAGAGAAAGAAAAAGATGAAATCCAGGCCCAAGCTTCGGACGCTAATGTCAAGTAAAAGAAAGTTGAATGGGCCGGTTGTTTTGCTGTGATGAAAGCCCAACGTGCGCCACTAAAGTAGCATGCCTACACCAAACTCTACAAAGTCAAAAGACATCAGAAATATGAGGAAAGATTATAGCGTGGGCATATTTTGAAGACTTAGGTTAAGTAAGATTGAGATTCTTACTGTGAATCAAATATGGTAATCAAGTCAGTGATTGAATGGCGGAAACAAACAATCAAAGAACATTCAATGCAAGAAATATACTCATTAATGCTTTTGTATTGTATATATGAAATTTGATTGATTACAGAGAATAATTACCACAAAAATTCTCTATGTCTATCAACCGTCACCTCAGGTACGAGGTTATCTATTCTATTTACATCAGAACTAGTCTAAGTCTTGAGCGGCATCTTTGCTTGTTCATCCGCATTGGCAAATGCTGATGAGTTAACTTGATTAGCATTTCTTCTCATGATCATCCGCATTACTATGTGTTCATCCGCATTGGTTAATGCGGATGAACAAATACTTCTGCGCATTTGTTCAGTAATCCGCATTTGTCAAATGCAGATAAGCAAAGTCTTGTCCGCATTAACATTTGGTCTTTCATATTTGTCAATGCGGAAGAACAAGTACTTGTTCGTATTTGTTTTATGTCTTCCGCATTGACAAATGCAGAAGACAACACTGGTTCTTTTTATTGAGCAAGATCTTCATCTGCATTTCTTCTTGGACTTATAGGATTCCAGCAAAGCAATCATCAAATCACCTATTGAGTTAGCATGTATGATCCTTTCAGGGTGAAACAATACTCCCACTAAGGATTATACAGTCTATTTTTCTTCAATGTTTGGGAGCTGATTGATGTTGTGAGGATTCTGCTGGGTCTTGTGGAGGTAATAAGAATGCAGCTTTAGTTGGATCCAGGATAGCTTTGATCATGTTCACAAAATTTGTTGCTTCTGACATCCTGTCCCTACTTAGCACATGTATCTTCATTTTGCTCATATTGTAGATGGCTTCTATTGGTAACTTCTTCAGTGAAATAGGTTCCAAAATAGAAATTGTAGAAAGACCATCTCTGTGAATCAGTAAGCTTCCACCCACATCTACCTCAAGCTTGACAATGTTCCCAAGTTGCAATGGTGTCTTCTTTTTCTTTCTTTTGTCTCTTTTAGCAATGATCGGATCATAAGCCAGTTTTAGCAACTTGATGCACTTTAGGAAGAAGTGCATATCTTGTTCACCCAATTTATTATTTATTTCCCTGAAGTGTTTGGAATATATATAGTGGATGTATGATTCATCAAGTAATCTTACTTCATTTCCACTAAATAATCTTATTTCAGCACACTCCTTTCCTCCCTACTTTCTTTCAATCACCATCTCATTAGTTTTCTCATCATAGTACACATTTGAGATGGGTTTGGAGGAATGAGTACTAGACACAATTTTCCTCATTAATGATACTATAGGTTTCACCTTCAACTCAGGAAACACAACCTCTTCTGCTTGCATTTTCTTCTTCTTCTCAAGGGGATTAACAAAAGCCTTATTTTTTCTCATGCATATTGTCTTTAATGAATTGAAATTGTTTGTTCTTCTGAACATTTTGAGTATGTTTTCAAATTCATATCCCCTAAACATAGCTAAAATATTGATCAGTTCCAGTTGAGCTAGTTCTTTTAAATCATGAATTTCTAGGGAATTTACAAGGGCTGAGTACTCTGTAAAGAATTGGACCAGCTCGGAGATCCTTTTCACCATGAACATATTCCACATGATGTCATACTTCCAAGCAATTATTTTCTAATCAACTTTGCCTTTAGGAGTAGATACCCCTCTGATTAACTCAGCAGTGGTTAATCCTTCTTGTAGTTTCAACTGAGAGGGTTCTGTAAACCATTCAAGGTACTTGTGAAGAACATGAGCCAATAATTCTTGATCTTTCTGGTTTAGCACCATGTCTTGAGTAGATACTCTAGATCTTGGCTTCTTGCTTAAGATTTATTCTTCTAACCTCTTGAGTCTTTCTTTCTTCTCATTAATCATTTGAAGAGTTGTAGCTCTTAATGAGTTAGTTTTCATGTTCCCAATCTTCCTTCTTGTGAACCCTTGGCTTGAAACATAATCCTTCATTTCCTTATCTGACAAATCATAAGGATCAGGAAATAGTGGTTCAGAAGTTGGGGATGATTTGTTCATAGATGATAGTTTAGGAAGAGGAACCTTTCTTGAAAATGATCTTTCATACTCAGTTGTGGTTGATTTCTTCATAGGAGACAATTTTGGCACAGAATCCTTTCTGATGAATGATTTTTCATACTCAGTTTCCAAACTTGGATCCAGCAGCTTATTCACTTTTTCTTCCTCTTCCTTTATTCCTTCATAGGTCATACCAAAGACTTCATCTGGATCATACCCATGATTGATTAAATACATTGCTTTTATCATTAGATTATCAGTTTGAGCCTTTAAAACTATCTCCTCAACTGGTTTTTCTGGTTTCATTGGCATGTCCATATGAACATCCTTTGCAACATCATAACCTCCAGCTATCTTTCTTTCTTCCAGATCAATGGTAACAGCTTGTTTCTTTAATTGAGCTTGAGCCTGCTCATGTTCTTCAAGAAATTCAGCTATTGCTGCCAAGTTTCTAGGATTATCTTTCTTTTTCTTAACACTTTCTTCTTCAACCATTGGTCTTTTTCCCTTAGCCTTTTCAGCTAGATATTTCCTCTTTCTAGAGTATGTTTGAAGTTGTGAACTTGAAGTTTCAGCCTTTTCCATCTCTTCAAGCAATTTTTCAAGAGTGGTTTGTTCTTGATCATTAACTTCTATTTCCTCCTTTTCATTTTATTTTTCCTTTTCAGTTTCCTTTTCTTTTTCTTTTTCTTTTTCTTTTTCACACACTTCTCTTATCATTTCTTTTGGTTCTTTGGACAGTACATAACAAGGACAATCTGCATGCTCAACTCTTTCTCCAAAGGAACTAGAGATTGAGGGATGAATAAAATAGGTTCAGTGTCAGTCCTTTGATTGTTCACAAACTCCCAAAAGTCATCATCTACACTAAATTCTTCAGATGTGAAGCTGTCTAAAGCACTGATAAGTTCTTCAAATTCTGCTTTCTCAGTGTGAGTAGCATGTGATTTTCCAGAGTAACAATCTTTAGACTTGTTCCTCATTCTTTGATTGACTTGTATCTTCTTTTTGTTCTTCATTCTCTAAGAAAGACTGGTTCTCATCATCAACAACCTTTTCTTGTTCATTTTTACTCTCATCAGCCACAACACTTCTTTGAATCTCAATAAACAACTCAAGTTCAGAGATCCTTTTGTTTTTGTATTGAGTTTCACTTTCGAGATTGGAGATGATTTCAGCTTGTTCTTCAATAATGTTCTATTGTTCTTCCATTGCTATGGTTTGAATGGCAGGAGTGTCAACATGGACACACACTTCTTCTCTAGACTGTTTTAGTGAAGCTTTCAAGTAGTCAATCTCGTTCTCTTTCTCTTTCTTTTAGCTTCATACTTTTCTTTTAGCTCTTTTAAGTCATTCTCTTTTTCATCAAGTTATAGAATCCTATCATCAATTATTCTAGCTCTCCTATTTAGAATTCTTTCCATCCTTTCCACCTTTTGTAGGAGCTTAGATATCAGTTCATCCTTTTCATCAGGCCTGTTCACATTGGATTCAGCAAAGCTCTTTGAGGGAGCAGTTTCAGAAGTTGTTTTCTTTATAGGCATTTGAGCATGTTTATCCTCCTTATCTAAGGATGATTTGGATGATTTAGAAGTGCTAGTTGAGTTTCCAAATTCAGCAAGGTAATCATGGGTGGGCAAAGGTTGGTATGGTGATATTGGTGAGTGATGAGATGGTAGTATTGGTGATTGATGAGGTGGTGATGTTGGTTGTGGTGATGGTTGTGGTGTTGGTTGTGGTGTTGGTTGTGGTGTTTGTTGTGGTGTTGGTTGTGGTGTTAGTTGTGGTGTTGGTTGTGGTGTTAGTTGTGGTGTTGGTTATAGTGTTGGTTGTGGTGTTGGTTGTGGTGATGGTGGTGATGATGGTTGTGCAGCAGCTTGTTCTTGTCCTTGAACTTCTTGATTTATCTACTGAATTATCCATGGAAGAAGAGGTGAGTGAGCTCCAATGTAAAAGTTTCTTGGATCCATCTTCTTAATGTACTTGTAAGATCTTGCTTTATAATGAGGAATATCAAGCACTGGTCCATCATTAGCAATATCAGGGAATGATTCATTCATCAGGCACTGAATAAATCTTGGATACATCAAGAACTTGTATCTTCTCCTCTCTTGAATGTTATTTCAGGCCATTAAAAACATAGGCAGACATATTGAATGGCATGTTAGTAAAGAGAGCACAAATTGCTGAGGATGTGGTGATTGGAATATTATTCCATCCTATCTTTCTCTTGGATAGGAAGTGCTGAAACATGTGAATTAGGAATCTCCAAGGTAGATCAACTAATCCTTTAACAATTTGTTTAGCTTCATATCCTCCTTCATAACCAATCTTAGCAAAGAATGTGGTTATTTCATCATTATCCAGCTCCAGTGGTGCATTAGCATCATCACCAAATTGTAAGCATCTTCTAAGAGAATCTTCAGTGATGCTCAAAGTGTGATCATTGTCAGTTCTCCCAACTAATGTTCTAACACCATCTGCTTCAATTACCTCAGCTGAGTTCCAGAAAGAACTGATGAGGTTTTCATAGATGGTGGGTCTCACAGTGATAGCAGAGGCTAACCTTGTTATAGATAAGAATCTGATCATATCTCTGAGTCCCTCAGCTTCTGGCACATGAGGGTTTAAATAACCACTGACATTGTGGAGCTTGCTCCATGAAAGATTTGCCATATAATCTGCATTAGAGACATGTGTGTTAGGTTTTGACGAAAACTCATGTGTATCATTTATCAGTTTGACTTTAAATGCTCAAAGATGAACGTTTGTAATTACTGTATCATTGTTGTCACAACAAATGGTGAATTTGTTGTTCAACAATCACATTTCTATGTTTGAACCATTTATTAGATGTTGCTTCGTTGATTTGTTACATATTTTCATTTTTCATCATGCTCTGTTCTTACAACAAAGATGAATATAAAGGTTTTCATGATGAGTAGAATTTCTGTTGGTTTGCATGTTCATTGAAGTCGAAAAGGTTTGTTATATAACATCAATAAGTCGTATTTTTGTGTTCTTAATTATCAGTTGCTTCATTGTTTGATTTAGGTTTAACAGTCTGAAACTTAGGTCTTGATGAAAATTTTGGAACTTTCACCTTGTTTTCGATGCAAATGTAGTTTCAGAATCGATAACAAAAACAAATTAAGTAGAATCACACGAAAATATTTGATACTTTTCATGATGATCCTCATTAGGATTCTTTTCACTTCACTTTGGATGGTGATCCATGATGGGATTCTTTTGTTCATTCACTTGTAATGTATTGCTTTTGTAGATTCATCCAATTTGGATATGTTCCTCATTGGGAATCTTTTGGATCAGGACATCTGCACTATGTGTATGTTTCATTAGGTCTTTGCTCAACAAAAAAAAGATGAAACTGATATAGGTGAAAGAGATTCATAAAGTATCTTTACCTAGTGTGTTTAGGTTACTACACACACATGAACTCAGATAAGCCAATACATACCTGTACTCTGTGATGAGTGTTTTACTATTAAACAAGATTTTTAGTTCATTACTCCATGTATCTTCGCTTCCAAGTTGAGCCTACCAACATATTAGGTAAGTCATGACAATCTTGCAATTTTTGAAATTAAGCATAGTGAATGATATAATGACTGTAATTATATCATTTCCCAAAGATTCTTTTCTACATTAAACTTGATTTCTTTTTGTGGTGTTCTGATATTTTTAATTGTTTTTTGATGTTTTTCATGGTTTTACTCAAGGTTAATCATGCCAATTGATCGAACCAGGAATTTAAACCTACTAGGTTCAAATGCCTTGGTAAACAAATCAGCTAGTTGATTTTCAGTTAGTACTTGAATTAATTTGATTAAACCTTTTTCAGCATAGTCTCTCAAAAAGTGATATCTAATCTCAATATGTTTTGTTTTTGAGTGCTAAACTGGATTATTAGTTATGAAATTAGCTATTGTGTTGTCAAAAGAAATTGGCATGTGCAAGAAGTTAAAACCATAATCAAGCATCTGGTTTTGAATCTAGAGTACTTGAGAGCAACAAGCTGAGACAATAATATACTCAGCTTTAGCTGTGGACACAGATACATTTGTTTGCTTCTTGCATTGCCAAGATACCAGTCTGGGACCAAGAAATTGACAACCGCTAGAGGTGGATTTTCTGTTGAAGTTGCATCCTCCATAATCACTGTCTGTGTAGGCATAGAGATTAACTTCTCCTTCCTTTGGATACCATAACCCAAGAACTAGTTTGCCCTTCAGATATCTGAATATCCTCTTGACTGCATTCACATGTGATTCTGTTGGATCAGCTTGATATATGGCACACACACAAACACCAAACATTATGTTCGGCCTGCTAGCTATTAGACACATAAGTGAACTGATCATTGATCTATAGTGAGTCTAATCCACCAGTTTGCCTTTAGGATCAGGTCCAATCTTTACTTTAGTATCTACAGGAGTTCTGATAGACTAACAGTCAACAAAGTGGAATTTCTTCAACATGGTTTCCACATATTTTGATTGATTGATGAAGATTCCATTTACTATCTATTGGACTTGCACCCCTAGAAAGAAGGTGAGTTCCCCCATAGCACTCATTTGAAACTTTGTGTGCATAAGATCTTCAAATTCTTTATAGAGTTGCTTGTTTGTCAAGCCAAATATGATGTCATCAACATAGATCTAGACTAACAGCATTCTTTTCCTCTTGTTCTTCTGAAGAGAGTTTGATCAATCTTTCCTCTTTCATATCCATGTTCAAGAAGAAAAGATGATATAGTCTCATACCACTTTCTTGGGGCTTGATGAAGACCATACAGAGCTTTGTCAAGCTTGTAAACTCTGTGAGGGAAATCTGGATCTTGAAAGCCAGGTGGTTGACTCACATAAACCTCCTAAGCAATCTTTCCATACAGGAAGGCACACTTTACATCCATTTGATAAAGAGTAAATTTCATGGATGCAGAATATGCTAGAGAGATTCTTATTGCATCTAGTCTGGCAACAGGTGCAAACACTTCATCATAGTCGATTCCTTCTTCTTGAGTGTATCCCTGTGCCACTAATCTTGCTTTGCTTCTGATGACGATCCCTGTATCATCAGTCTTGTTCCTGTACAACCATCTGGTACCGATAGGGTATTGTCCTTCAGGAAGATCTACGAGTTGCCATACTTTTCGCTTCTTGAATTGGAGCAATTCTTCCTGCATTTCTTATCCAGCTATGAAGTGCCTCTTTGATGTTCTTGGGTACTGTTTGACACATAAAGCATGAGAACAAACAGATGTTTGCAATTTTGCTTCTTGTCACCGTCTCATTAAGATCACCAATAATGGTTTCAACTCGATGGTTCTTGTGTATTCTTGTGGTTGGAATGGAGTCACCAGCAATAGCTACATCAAGATTGGAGACATTCAGTTCTTTATGGTTAGAGGCACATTCATCTAGTACTGTTTTTGAATTATGAAGATTGTTAGACTATGTTTTAATTCCTCCTTCAACTTCAGTAGCACTATGATTGCTTATATCATTTGATGTCATTTTTGTTTCAACTAGAGGAGAGGTTTGTTTTTGATTTCTAACCTTAGTTGACAGATCATCTCAGTGGGAAGGTACCAGGCTTGGACCTCCTTCAGTAGAAACACTAAGGTTTTGTGATGGTTGTCTGATGGGATTAGCTTGAAGAGGAACATCTTCGTTCATGCGTTCATCAAATGTAGGAGGAATCAAGGGAAAATCATCTTTTCTTTCTACAACTAACGAAGTATCACTTGAATGTAGATTTCCTGCATCAGATAAGTGAAATTGATCAAATGACTTTGTAAATGTTTCACTATCAAACAACCAGTCGGGACCATTTGTAGATTTGGGAAACGAATATTCCTTGAATTGAACATTTGTTGATTCATCAATAATGTTTAATCTAGGATTGAACACTCTATAAGCCTTTGAAACAAAAGAATAACCTACAAAGAATCCTTCATCAGACTTGGATGAAAACTTTCCCAAATAGTATCGGGTGTTTAATATTGAGACAACACTACCAAATGATTTGAGGAATCCAATAAATGGTTTTCTATGAAAGAGCAGTTCATAAGGTGTCATGCTACTTTCTTTAACAATCAGAGTTCGAATTTGTACAAAGCACGATGTATTAACCGCTTCTACCCATAAGGTGATTGGCAGTTTAGCATTGGCTAGCATCGTTCTTGCTCCTTCAATCAGTGTTCTATTTCACCTTTCAGCTACCCCATTTTGTTGAGGAGTTCTAGCTGCACTGAATTGATGAGTAATGCCTTTGGTTGCACAAAAGGAACTCATACTTTCATTTTTGAATTCAGTACCATTATCACATATTATTATTTTGACCTTAAGATCAAGTTGATTTTCAATTTTAGTGATAATTCTTTTATAATTTCGAATGCCTTATTTTTATGAAGTAAAAAGAACACCCATGTAAATCGTGAAAAGTCATCAATGATCACTAAACAATACAGTTTCTTTACAATACTCATTACATGAGTTGGTCCAAATAGATCCATGTGAAGTAACTTCAATGGACTATTGTTAGTGTTCACTAGCTTGGTTTTGTGAGACGATTTGTGTTGTTTTCCTTTGAGGCACGCTGAACATTGATCAATAAAATTAAATTCTTTTTGAGGAAGACCAATGACATGGTTTCCTTTGACAAACTTGTTCATATTTTTAAAGTTTGTGTGCCCCAAACGTCTATGCCAAAGCTGTGACTCATCAAATGATGCTTCTGACAAAAGACATGTTTCTTCTTTAGGTGATGAAGATCACAGGTTTAAGACATATGTATCATTCTTCATTGGTATCTTTAAGACAACCCATTCTTTAGAGATCTAAAATCCAGGTTTCAAAATGTAGTAATGAGTGTTTGTAAAGTGAGTGGAATATTTCTTGTCGCAGATCTGAGACACGCTTAGCAGATTGAAATTCAGTTGTTCACAGTAGTTCACTCTGTCAAATCTCAGCATCCCGTTTGTCACAGATCCTTCACCTGTAATTCTACTACCCTATGAATCTCCACCAAATGCCACAGTAGTCCTTGTATATGCTTGAAGTCATGAAGGAGGGAACGATCTCCAATCATGTGTCGGGAGCATCCACTGTCTACGTACCATAGGCTATTAGACCTGTGTGGATGAATCTGCAAGCAGAAAGAACTAATTAGAATAAGGAAACCAAGCCATGATGGTCTTAGGTTTCCCGTTCCTATTCATAATGGTGACTTCTTGGTATTTCCCTCTAAATTGTGGTTTAGTTGTAGGTGTCCTAGGGGAATTTTGGTAATGAATTGAGTGAGTCATCTCATTAAAATCCACTGAAGAGTTAGACGAGTAATGAAATCATTGGTCTTTGTTTCTTTGTAGAATTTAGCTCGTTTTTCATTATCAAATGTAGGTTTTGGTTTTGGAAATTTTGTGTTTCATTGTAAGATGTTTTCTTTTACCCTTCCATAATTTCTTCAAAGTGTTTCTGTCATTTGTTGATCTAGAAGCCCTAGATTGATCATTGTGAAAATGAGGTCTAATAGAATGTGTGATAGTGGATGTTTTTGAGATGGGCTTGTGTTGGGGAATTCTCAAACCCTTCTGATTTAAGTAAGAATCAGATGTATTGTGATTGTTCATGTCATAGACTGAACAATACTTGTTAAAATAGTAGTTTTTGGTGGAGTGATTGTTCATGTCACAGATAGAACAATATTGATTAAAAAAGTATTCATCTGTTTTGTGATTGAACATTTCACAAATGTCACAATACATTTCTTTGTTTCTTGAATCATATTTTGCCTTGTGTGACTTAGCTGATATTTTCTTTTGTTGAGTCACTTTCTTTTCTTTAGGGGATGAATTAGAATTAGCCATTTTTGTATTTTGTTTCACAACACTACCTTTGTTTGATTTTCTTGGTTGTTTTTGTTTCTTCAACCCATTTCTCACCTCTTTCTCAAACTGGTCAACATGTTCCTTGTTACAAATATCAAACACAACCCCCTGCCTTAATCTTGAAGACTGAGGGTCTGATAATATTTTAGGTGTTGAACTCAGTGATCTTGTTTGTTTCTTTTGTAGTGAAATCTTTTCTAATTTGCTTGAATTTTTTTGGAGATATGATCTCATTATCAGAATTGTTGTCAGCATTGGGTTTCACTAACTTCACATATTTCTTTTTACCTTGTAAAATAGAGGGTGTGAATTTTATAAAAGGAACAATAGCTTTTATAGGGTTTGAGTGTTTCATGACACTCACTGTTTTGTCTTAACACTCTTTGATTTTGATTGGGTGACCTAACTTGATTTTATCCTCATTTGTTTCAATATAAACATTTGGTTTGTTTAGAGAATTGGTCACTTGTTTTATTATAGATTTAGGTTCCATAGTTTTAGTTTTAATTGCTTTAGTGAGTGAAACAGATTTAGGCATGACAATGTAGTTGTCATTGTATGGTGGAGGACGTGAATTTTACCCAATCCCCGACATGTCCTTTGGATCCTTTTGAGAATCAAGCATCTCTTGCAGCTTCACTGAAGACATTGGAAACTTTTCAACTTTCACTTCAGTTATTAAGTGTTGAGCCTTAGATTGAGCTAACTTTTCAGTAAGTAGCTAATTCTCAGATGCAAGAGTGTACTTCTCACCATGCAGTTTTTCTATGTCAGAGATGAGAGATTTGATTTTGATTTCAAAGCTTTTTATCTCTCTCTTCATCATCTCTGACTTTACCTTTTCTTCTTTGATTTTATCTGCTAGTTTATGGTTATGCTCCCTATAACCTTGCAATTCATTAATGCATTTTTTACTACAAAGGTTAGATTTTACATCAGTAGGCATTGGAGATGGTCCATCGATGATGTGAGCCATAGGAGCATGATTTTGAAATTGAGGCTTGACTTCCTCTACATACACACTCAAGTCACATACCCCATCTTGCTTTATCACTAGAGAACTGGCAGAGGCTAACTGCTTCCATGAGCTTGATTTGTCAGTTGGGGTGGATTTTAATATGTTTGGTGATGATGAGAATGATGATACTGCTGTTGTTGGTTGTTGGAGTGAAAGCTTGAGTTAGGCTGTGAGGATGACAGGCCTTGAGAGTTCCTTTGATAGTTGTTTCTCTTGGGGGCATTGCACTCTTTTAAGAAGTGGCCAGCCATGCCACAGTTGAAGCATTTCACCTTGGAATTATCATATCCAAGTTTTGTATTTTCATTTAGGCTCAACTTTCTGCCTTTTCTGAAGAATTTCTTGGCTCTCATGGCAATCATGCCCAATTGCCATTGTAGATCCATTTCTTCCACATCATTAGGATCCATTTCCTCTAGATCTTCCTGAATTAGATGAGCAGAACTGAGTCTTCCTCCTAAGTAAGCTTTAAAGCTTGCAACAAAGGCATTGTAACTTGCCTTCTATTCTTTTGATCTTGAGTCTTCAGGAGTGGTTTGAGGAGAAGCAGAGACTCTGGGTGTTTTAGATGATGTTGATGGATGATTGATTGGTGGAGTTGCAATGAACCCAGTGTTGTTCATATGATCTCTTGATGAGATAAAATCATCTTCCTCAGTGATGAAGGCATTTTCCACAGAATGAGATTCTGATGGAAATTTGTAAGCCTCTCTTGGTCCACCAAGATTTCTACTTCTTTCATCAAGTTCTAATGCTTTAATTTTGGCTATCATGATATCTAAAGTAGTACTCTCAAGATCAAGAGTATTTTCAGCATTGTTACATTCTGTTTCCAGCTTTCAGGGAGAATGTGAAGCATTTTCATGTTTAATTTTTTAATCTTGTAAGCGACTCCCATGATTTCCAAGTCATTTACTAACTGTTCAAATCTATGCAGTTGTTTGGATACTGATTCTCCCTTGGTGTGGTTTAATGTTTCATACTGATTAACATTCTTATCCTTGTTAATTTCTGCTACCTCATTGCTTCATTCACACATGATTTTCAGTGCGTCCCACATAGCTTTTGAAGTACCATACTTCTCCAATATTTTCAGCACATCCATCTTGAGTGCTTGAGTGAGAATGGAGTAAGCTCTGAGGTCAATCTTGATTTTCTTATAGTCTTCATCATCAAGAGTTAAATCTTCAATGGGTATTCTTGTAGTTTTGTAAATTGCAGCTTGATCTGCAGACAGACTAACAGGGATGTGTGGACCTTTGCATATTGATATCCAGAAATCAGGATCTACACCTGTGATGTAATTTCTAAACCTGATTCTCCACTATTTAAACTCTGATTTGTGTTTAAGCATAGGAGGTTTTGGTGTATGACCAAGTTCTGAGTAACTATTAGAATCCATTTTAACAAGGTGTTTAACTTGTGTAAATATAGATTTAGATAATTTTTAAGATTGATTAGTCCAACTTGTTCAAGCAGTTCGTTCAGAGTTCAGAATGAGATCTGTAATTGTAATGATTTTCTTGTTGTTGACTGGAGTATTTTTTGTTGTTTACTAAGTAGAGATAATGATATCCACTACTAGCAATTCGATAACCAGATCAATTGAATTCTATTCAATTCTTGCGCAAATCTGAAAAGGAATCGAGAGCCAAAGCTCTGATACCAATTGACTGGGTTAAGTAAGATTGAGATTCTTACTGTGAATCAAATATGGTAATCAAGTCAGTGATTGAATGGCGGAAACAAACAATCAAAGAACATTCAATGCAAGAAATATAATCATAAATGGTTTTGTATTGTATATATGAAAGTTGATTGATTACAGAGAATAATTACAACAAATATTCTCTATGTCTATCACCCATCACCTCAGGTACGTGGTTATCTATTATATTTATCGGCAGACAAGATGCCTTTTACAAAATGACTAAACTACCCCTGAGATCTTACATCAGAAGTAGTCTAAGTCTTGATCTGCATATTTGCTTGTTCATCCGCATTGGCAAATGCGGATGAGTTAACTTGATCAACATTTCTTCACTTGATCATCCGCATTAGTATGTTGATCAACCGCATTGGTTAATACGGATGAACAAATACTTCTGCCATTTGTTCGGTCATCCGTATTTGTCAAATGCGGATGAGCAAATTCTTGTCCGCATTAACATTTGGTCTTCCGCATTTGTCAATGTGGAAGAACAAATACTTGTCCGTATTTGTTTTATGTCTTCCGCATTGACAAATGAGGAAGACAACACTTGTTCTTTTTCTTGAGCAGGATCTTCATCCGCATTTCTTATTGGACTTATGGGATTCTAACAAAGCAATCATCAAATCACCCATTGAGTTGGCATGTATGATCCTTTCAGGGTGCAACAAGAGTTCTATGCATTTAAAAGAGAGAAAGGGATTGAGTACTTCAGATATCCGCATGATCTAAAGACTCTTCCTGGTTTTGAGCTCAACGGCCTGACATGCTTAGATCAATTGTATGCCAACCCAAGGAAGACGTCAGGATGGTTTGAGGTTGCGTTAAAGGAATACCGCACCAGGTGGGTAAACTTCAGACCTTAACAACCTAAGAGGTACATCCGTAAGTCTAAGGTGGACCCTATATCTGGAACAACTAAAGTGGTGCTAAAGTGGAGTCCCCCGCGTACAATGTCAAGGATTCCCATAAGGGAAATGCCTCAGGACTTCACTCCACACTTCAAATGGTGGTATTACGATTGGCGAATGGGCGAAGCGATCATAGTATTGAACAGAGATGGAAAGATTCATACTATTAGGGTATTCGACCCAATGTGGCTAACAAACTTGTCAGCTAAAGATGTCTATACATTATACAAGTGTCCATTGTTCTATGACACGCAGGATATTGTACAAGCTCTCCAGTTCTAACACGTGATAAGACTGTGCTTTGCATTTGAAATACATACAGGAGTTACACGATAGGGTAAACTACGACCAAGGGGGAGTTTGTAGATACATGACGTTCCTAGTTTGTGAGCTTAAATGTAAAAGTCTTTCATGTCTTTCACATATGTAATGAATTGGCACAATGAAATATAATATGTGGTTGATGTTTATTCATGTTTAATTATTTCATATTATTATTGTGTTAAGTATAATTCATACATATGAACTTGTTGGTCCATTTGATCGTATTACAGTGCAAATAAGATGAAGAATCGTTCAATATCAAACATAAAAACCATACAAAATGATTATAGAAGATTAAATACAATAAGAACTCATTCAAAATAAGACAATGACAATCATAACAATCAATAACATCAAGCACAATGATATTTCTGAGTAATAACTGCTTTGAAAAGGTAACTTGCAACAATGATTCACGATTAGGGTTTTTCAAGCTTACCCAACAATGAAAAAGATCAAATAGACAGTTTCGCTGTCAGCAAAATTGTACTGCCGAAACTATAGTTTCGCCCGGTAGAAAAAGTAGTTTGACAAGGCTAACTAATCAGCTGATTGTGAGCGAAACTATAGTTGCGCGCACAGTTTCGCTAGACTGCAAAATTACATAAAACTAAATACATACAAAAGGAAAATAACAAAAGACCTATTACAATAAAAATTATGTAATCTAAACTAAGGTGAATCCAACCAATAAATGATCTTCAATACTCCCCCTAGGTTGGAACTCACCACTTTCACCCATCTTGATGTGTCTTTTCAGCTCAAGTGTCCTTCGTTGCATTAATCTTCAGTACCTCCTGCAAACAACTCCCTCGGAGACTTCAACACCTGATTCTCCATGGTTTCCTCCTGCTTCTCGAGCCTCTTCGGGATGTGGACTTGCTTGCTCAAACTGCTTGGCCAAATCCTGTACATCCATGTTTAGGTCATCTGGAGCCCTTCTCTCTTGGCTAATCTATTCACCTCTGTCCTAACACCTTTGATCTTGTTTGCTACAGTCATAAAGAGACTGGCTTCCTTTCTCGTTTCTTCACCTACACCTGTTTTGATATGATTCTCACAAAGAATCAGCAGGTCTTCATCATAAAAACTGAAGAGTTCCATTGTGTCAAAAACTTTTATCTCAGCAGCATTCTTCACTATGATGAGTGTCTCCCCCGATATTATTGTTATAAAACCACTTTTCGCTCTGTAATCGTTGGGGAAGGGAATCTGATAATCTGACCCTATACACGATCCTTGGGGGTTTCACCCTTAGTACAATTCTTCCCTTCCCGGTCTCCCAATCCTTGTCTCTTTTTGAACGTTTCCTCTCAGCCTTCATGTGAGCAAAAGACTCAAAATTGTCATTTAGCCCATTCTGAATTTCTTTCTCTAACAGAGAGGCTCGTTCACTCAGATTTGCCTTCAGTAATGGTAGAGTTTCCAGTCGCCTTAAATCCAATTTAGGCAAGGTCTTGAAAGCCTTCCTTTTATGCAAGTAGCTAATTCCACCCCCTCTCATCTTTATCATGAACATTTTGAGGCTGGGGTTATAGCACCAACTTGTGATTTGCTTGTCAGCCTCTTACCTACTCATCCCTTCCATGTGTTGGAATAGGGGAGTCAGTTCTTCTGCCTCTTTCTACTTAACAAACCACTCATCTTTATCCATTTCAAATACATCTTCATCAAGCTCTCCTTTCTTGGCTACATAAATCAACGGCCTCTCAGCAACTTCATAGAACTCAGGTTTAGAATAATAGTCTACAAGTTGTTCATCATCTTGTTCTTCATCAACTAGTATCTTTTCTTTCTCACCACCTCTATCCACCGACTTCTCCCTCACCACTTCTTCTCCAGCCAGATCCTTCTCGACATCAAGTCCCATGTTTATGAATCCAGCCTCTAGGATTTCCTCTTCATTGTCCTTTCCTGCATCTTCATTTCTTGCTTCATAATCTACAGCATCATCAGTTGCTGCACAAGACATGCCCTCTCCTGCCTTAGATGAAGTACCCACATTCGGGAATAGGTACATTGATGTATTAGTCAAATCATCTAACTCAGATTGAGCTATTTGATTAGGCAGGCCGGCTGCAGCTTTCAGTTGGCTAATCTCTTCAAACAATTTCTTCAACAGACAGTTTTGATCAACAAGCATCTTCTTCATTCCATCTATCATCTCATATTTTTGCTTCTCCCATATCTCTTGGTTGGTGAGCTTCATCTTTATCATACTCAGTTCATTTGCCAAAGAACTGTTAAGATTACGGATCATATCTTTGTCTAGATCTCCTTTTTTCCCTCCTCTTAGTGAATGCTTGATGTCTCTGTTTAGTTCGCCTCTCTGAATCTGTTGTATCAGCTTTCTTCTTTGACCTCTTCTCCTTTTCTATCCTGATCTCTTCAGTTCTTTCATTTATATCTTCTTCAAACTCATAATCTTTCTCTTTAGCATATCTCTTTCTTTTCTTGGTTGCATCAGATTGTTGTGCCCTAGTTTCTTCACCTCTTTAATTCTCAGATTCATCCACCTGTGTAATGTAGTTCCATCTCTCCGATGGGTACATTTTTTCCCAGAGATGGGTTATCTTTCCACTAAAATCATGGCGAATAGCATAACAGTCAGCAAAGATACGA
>BJCM01156363.1:0-29740 GCA_018326385.1 Flaveria bidentis
AAAATTTACACTACCGGGCCAAAAATTTACACTTTCGGGCTAAAATTTAACACTACGGACGAAAAAATAAGCCCCCCCCCTCCCCCGGCCCTATTGATGCTCCGCCCTTGTTGGTATGGCTTTATCTCCCCTGCAACGCGGGGGCGTAATAATATTTTTCACTATTCAGCAAGTTTTCTACTTAATAGTTATTTATTATATCTTTGTATTTTATATATATGTACCATTCAAGCTATTAAGATGTCCTCATCCTTATGAAACAATGATATGTTTGGTTCTCATTCAGACACTCATTATCCCTGAACGACCTCGTATTCAGACACACTTATATCTAGGGGGCTCACATTAACGATCAGGGGCATCTTTAGCTTAAGTGGTGATTGCAGTTGACAGGAGTCAGGACACCTTCCTACTCCATCGAATTAGCGTGATTCACATGAGATGGCGTTAAATCGAATGAGTTCCTTACGCATATCCCTTAAACAACTTAAATTGTCTATACAGTATCACCATCAAAGTGCTGCTAGTATAACCTAAGGTCATAGATAATAGATTATTTGAATTCAAGTTCAGGTCAAATATAAGGTCAGGAGAATTGATAGATTGCTTGTTTTACAAAACTTCTACTACAAGCGACCTTAATCAAGGTTCAGATTCGATTATTCAACTTCATGTTAAAGTATAGAAATCTATGATACCTATCTTCCTCCATGGATTGTAAGTGCATGTGATGCACTTGAAGAGTCCATAAGTATGCTGAACTTCTTAGATGCACACTCTTTTATTCATTCTTCCTGTGAATAAATGATGAAATTTGCAGCACTTTTAAAGTTGATAATATTATTGACTGAAACTTTGATTTGGTTGTTTTGCAGTTTTGCAACCGAATCCATGTCAGCTGGTTTAAACGTTGTTCTAGACATTTTCTGCCAGAAGTTCATGAAGAAACAAAAACATATGAATGTTTGCTTCAAAGGCATTCAGCATTTGGCATCACAAACACAATCGTTTCCTCTCATCTGAGCTACACTTTTGTAAATCGCCTAAATTATTCTGATCAGTCTTGCACAGCTTCTTTTTCAGTTGTTTGATCTGAAATATGGGATCACTTTTGTAATTTATGTTATGATTATCAACTCAGGTGTCACATTTAAATATAAAGGACTATCTTTATAATATGTATTGTTCCTGCAACTAAAAACCTGTGATATTCCAACATAAAACTTTCATATTCACATGATCATACTCCTATTTACAATGTAACAGAACAGGCACAAACAAATTTCCACAATACATTCATGCATTTAGCTATATTCATGAATTACAAGCCAGCAATTTCCTATCTGCCTATATATGTATCCACATCTTCAATACTAATCAATCAGAAATCCAGTCAAATTTCAACATATCAAAAACAATAACACTTCACCCCCAGGAAAAAAGTTGTAAAATTTTATTTAAAATCTATAAATCAAACAGTGTGATGTAGACGTCCAGACCAGATCAGAAGTCCAAAACAGATGTGTGTTCAAGGTCAATATTTCAAGAATCGTGTTCTTGAAAGACACCTCCATTGCCCCATCTGTGGTCCCTTGCTTACCAGCATCCGCAAACCCGCGTTACTGGATGACATACCAAACATATATCTAGAAAGATAAAAATAAAAATAAAAGGTTAACACTTTGATCAGAGACCACACTTGCAGCCAAAAAAAAAAGAAGACGATTAACTTACTTGCTTTGACTTGCTCTCCTCCAAAAGAGAAATGAAACAACCCACTAACCAAAAGGAATCAAGTTAGAATAAAAAAAACCTTAATGTTTAATAATCATCCAACAGTAAAAAGAGATTAATCACCAACATAATGTGTTATTTACCTTAAACAGCAAGACGAACGAAAAGCTCCCCACTACAGAATGCTTCTTAACAGGCATTCTGTTTGGGGGTGGCATATCTTTATACAAATGCTGAGCTATCTCCTTCAACAATACCAATTGTGCTTTTTCAGTCCTCATAGAAATTAAAGCCTGCTTCATTGATTCCCTGTCTGCTTCCAGTGCATGAAGCCTTGCATATAGATTCTTTACCTCTGTATCCCCAATGTTTTGAGTGACGTTAACATCATCATTAACTTTTGGATTCTTATCAAATGACGGCTCATTATAAACAGAATCAACGGTGCATATCCTGTCAGTCATATCATCACCAAATTCCGATGCATTATCCACCAATTCTTCTTTTGTTGCAATAAATGAGCCACTACCATCAGAAGATAACTTCCTCAGTGAATAACTGAAGATGACCTCCTTCACTGGACTATGTCTAGGGCTTCCCTCCAATTCACTGATTCTTTCTTCAATAGCTTTCAAAGAATGTGGGGATTCACCAAATGCGTACTTCTCTACATCAATTATTTCACCATCAAGATCAGGATCCCGGTCAGCATGATTTTCAATCAAATTGCATCTTAGTGGTGGGTAATTGTATGCAGGCAACTCAAAATGTCGCTCATTATAATTCTCTTCACCTGCTTCAGATCCTGTGAGCCCATAACTCTGCATTCTGTGTTTATACGCATTTACTTCACAAGTCAAAGCTTCTATGGTTTGTTCTCTTTGGTATAACAAATCATCCAATGCCATGATTTCTTGCTGATCATGGGCCATCTTTTCCTCAGAAAACCGTTTGAATTGGCGGGCCTCCATCTGGACTTCAGCTTTCTCACCCTGTAACCTTAAGATCATAGACATGGCTTCATTTGCAGCTGACGAGGCAGCATTTCTCTCTTCATCTAACTCAATCGATAAATCTTGGATGGTTTCTTGTTGACTATTGACCATTTCCCGTAAAGCCATACATTCGTTTTCAATGTCAACACGAGCCACATCAGGATTTGAAAGCCCAGGTATGAACAACTCATAGTCATTATCTCTTTCATCAAGCTTTCTCTTCACAGATCGAATCCAGAACACAGAATCATCAACTTTTACAGAACAACAATTACACCCACAATCACACCATTTGACCACTGTAGCTACAGGCTGCTCGCTCTTGGTTTCCATATTTACAGCAATTTCTCATTCAATAAATCAAAATTTTCAAAGCACCAATTGTTTCTGAAACCCCCACCCCCTCAGATAATCTTCCACAATACAAAATTACCCCCTACCAATCAATCATTTGATTCTTGCATATTAAGTAAACGAAAGAAGTACCTGCAACAATAACCGCATCTACAGTCAAAACATAAAGCAATCACCGATCGAAGTAAACAACTTAGCAAGTACGCTTCTAACTAAAAATTTAGGTCGCCCCAGCAACAATTCTCCATCAAACCAAAATACAGTGATAATTACATGCATCCCGATCATTACTGACCTAATTGACGAAAATTACGTTACTTATAACCACAACTACTTCATGAAACCGTAATACTGTTGTAATTACATAAATTCCGATCAATAATCGATCAATTTTTGACTTAACGGTTGGATATCACGTTACCTTGAACGATTTGTAGCGGAAATGAAACGCCGGTGGTGGGCTCAGTCTGTACCGATGACAGGAGACGAAATTTCCACAAGAAAATGAGAATTTTCAAGAAAATTTATGTGAAGATTAATCAATTTATTGAGGGATCGTGGGAAAACAATTGGGGGTTGAAGGAAGATGGAAGGATCTGAAACCCTAGAATTTTAGTATTTGTATTTCTTGTCAAAATATTTTTGATATTCGGAGACTTAATAAGATAATTAAAAAAGTTATAGTTGAAAAAGAAATATATAGAAATATCTAAAAAAGTGGTTGTGGCCTGTGGGACTGAAAAATTGTTCTTTGTTCGTGGGTTAGCTGTAAGAGTTTACAACTAACTTCTCTCCATCAAAACTGTATTAAAGTTTTAATAATAATGACAAAAAAGAAAAATGTTGAGCATGATACACGTTTAATAAATAAATAATTAATATGCGAATGATGCAATGCAATTTCAGTATTGATTTCAAGTTCTTACGTGAGTGATGCACCTCAATTTTAAACTCATTTTAATATACTTGTACATATATTTGTCATTGGTGTTTAAACTTTGACCCATAATTTGATAGCACGTAGGAAATGTTCCTTTCTGTGTGTTTTCATTAACTAAGACTTTAAGACTTTTCCATGGCATGATTATTTTTCTTTTAAATATGTTCATATTTTGATTCATACGATTTTATAATTGAGTCCCTATAATAAAATCTGACAAAAATTATGTTTTCATTCGTTGATGAATGTAGATATTGAGCCTATAGTACAAAATATGTACTCACAAGTTAAATGTGTTGTGTTATACAAAAAATAAGTTTGCTTAAAATGTGAAGAAATATGTCTGGTATTACGACATTAAACTACCCGGCCACCGGACGGGTATAAAACTAGTTCGCATTATGTATGAAATATTTAGTGAGAGTTGGTAAAATGGTGAGATAAATTTTTATATAATCATCTTATGTGCCTCGGTTACGATAGAAAGTACATATGCGTATCCATTTATCACGGTTCTTTATTTACGGTCAATTCTATATTAAACATCTCTTTTCACAATTAACAACATTTTCTTTTAATAGTTTGATTAACTTAACTTCACCGCTTTTAATCAACTTTTGTTAATTAAACATGATATACCAAATCCATTTGTAGAAACCAAGTATTGTGACTTTATCAAGCTTTCTAATTTGTAACGTCTAAAAACAAAGAAAAGTTAATATAATAGAATAAACGAGATGATGAGCATTTTTAATAGATCCGTCTTATTAACTTATTTAAAAATAATATTACGACGATTTCTTGGTCAAAGTTTGTGGCCCTGTCAACTCTAGTCCTTTGCAGGCATCTTCATGCCTACTTCTCAAAACATACAAAAAATACACGCAAGTACAAATAAAATCGGTCAAACGAATTAACCTAACGACTAACTCCATCACTCGGTTGATATTTCTAAAGATCATATGTAAGCGGAATCATGTTTATTTAGTTTGATTCCATAAAATCATGTATACAATCAAACTATAGTTTGTTTGTTACAACATTATGAGTGTTTTGATTACAAGCAAACATGAGGTGGAATAAGCTTTCCTGGATTCATAATGCCATTTGGATCCAAAGCAGCCTTTATCTTTTTCATAGTCCTCAAATGCTCTATTCCGAGTTCTTTTTCAAGATACTGCATATACAACCACCATTAAGGGGCATTTCAGACATGATTAATCTACACATATTAACCATCTATATCTGCACGTTACAGAATTTAAAGCATTGACCTTTTGGATAAAAGGAATACACCTTACCACCAGATGTCCTTTTAGGGACGCATTTCAGACATTTAACTCAAAAGTTTTACTACAAAACATAGAATCAATATCAAAGCATATGCTTACTTTCAATTTTCCTGTACCCACGCCGTGTTCTCCTGTGCATGTGCCTTCCATTGATAAAGCAGCATGAACCATGAAGTTGTTTAATCTTTCAGCTTCCTTACGCTGTTCTTCATCTTCAGGATCGAATAAAATTACTGTGTGAAAGTTACCATCACCAGCATGAGCAATCACTGTGCTGTTAACAGGAACAGGTCAAAATAGTCAACAGTTTCATACAAGTCAATTAGTTAAGAATACAGATGAGACATACCACAGCAGAGATGAAGCATCTAATTCTTGTTTAGATTTAGAAATTAGTTCAGCCAGATGCGATAAGGGAACACATACATCCTGAAAAGAGAATTGACTTTGACTTTCTGGGTAAACCATAATAGTTTGCAGATATTTATGTTTCTTTTTCAAGGAAATAAGATATGAAAAATCAAATTAATCAACTGACCGTTGTCATTGCTTCACAATTAGGTGCCAATGCTAAACAGGCTATAAGAGCTTCTTTCCTTATCTAGAAAAGCAAGAAAAAGTTAAACATAGAGTATAAACAAAGATAATATAGAATCAACTTCATCCCAGTAATTTGATTTAATAACAACAGGAAATTAACATAGTAACCATACAGTAAATAACCTTCCAAAGTTCCTTTTTAGCTGCTGTGTCTTCTGCGAAAACAAAATCTGAGCCATTATGCTCCGATACAATCTTCTGAACTATTTGTGTCTGCTCACGCGTATAAGCTTCTGTAAAACAACAAATTCGACGCCAAACATTATTATAAAAACTTATAAGCATTGGCAGTTCTCATCTATGCAACTATGTAAATTATTTTTAAAATGTAAATAACTAGTTCACTCTGCATTGTTATAACGTATAAAGTTGTCAAAAAGTCAAACAACATGGTTTAATGCGCCAATCAACAAACAATATCTTTCAGATATCTTGATATTCAAACATGAATATAAATCTAATAACATCCGGTATCATACGACTGAAGTAAAAATGTTTTTTTCCAATGTTCTATTTTATGCAAATACGAAGGAGAAAGAGAATCAATCACCCGTGCCAATCAACTCAAACATTAAAGTTGGAACTTCAGGCAAATCTTTTCCATTGGCAAGATTGATAGCCTTCACTTGCACCTCATCTAACAGCTCCACTCTTGACACCTACCAAAAACATTATTACACAAATTCGCATTATTGTATAGTGTTAAATAAATTGCAGTTAAACAAAGATTCTGGAACAAAATAAGACTGAAACTTTGTAAAAACAGAAAAAGCATACTTGTATGCCAGACATCATAGCTGCTATTGCCACATCAGCTGCATCTTTGATGGTAGGAAAATTGCAAATTGCAACCTGCAAAAAAAAAATAGTCACTTGTGTGTAAGAAGAAATAATGAGATATGATGGCAAGCAAGATCTTTGGTGGATCATAAGGGAGTTTTAGGTGATTTCATCAAAATGAACTTACAATGGAATGTTCTGGAATCTTCTGTAGGCGCAGTGTAACTTCTGTTATTACACCTAGAGTGCCTTCACTGCCAATCATCAGCCGAGTAAGATCATACCTACACCAACAATATCCTTATAATATCTTTACTTAAAAGTTAAAAACCAAAATATTAATATCCTTTTGGTAATTGGCAATTACTCACCCAGCAGCACTTTTTCTAGCACGAGATCCTGTCTTGACAACCTCTCCATCTGCTAGGACAGCCTAAATAGAAAGCTAATCATGGTGTGAACAGTGAAGTAAAAATTACTTCACTAAAAGATACAGAATTAGATTAAAAATAAACCTTTAGATTGATGACATTGTCACGCATGGTTCCATACCTGCATACTCCAAGCATAAGTATTAAGTACACATTCAATTCCTCAAATACTTGAAAAATAGAACCAACAAACTCTTATTACTTATCATCATGGTTTTGTTCTTTTTGGAATCAATTGCAGTATTGCTGTTAACTAGGACTTATATCTACATTGTTATTTATTGTCAACATTATTTTTCCTTAAATGTCTTGTATAAACAAAACAAAGTGTCTACCTAACAGCTAAAGAACCAGAACATCGCGTCGCACACATCCCTCCGATGGTTGCTCCGGGTCCTACCCAATGAATATATAGATATAGATTAACATGGAAACAAATTATTAACACTTATGCTTTAAGTATGCAGGCATTGAAATTAACATATATAATAACTTATATACTAACCGGGGTCAAGAGGAAAGAATAGACCATAAGGTGCTAGGTACTCATTAAGCTCCATCCATCCAATCCCGGGCTCAACAACAACATCCATGTCCTTAACATGCAGTGCTTTAATATTCTGTAACAAAACAAACCAAATCCCTTGAATGAGTTGTCTAAAAGGTTTCTTATATATAATAAGATTGAGAAACAAATTAACAGTGAAAAAGATTTCAATGTGTGTGTGTGTGAATATTCATATACATATAGAGAGAGGGGAGGTCAAGTGAGAGCCACCACACATTTAGGAACCATTTTTGTCCCTAGGGTCATATTTCAAAAGATGAAAGGGATTTGAGATAATTATGTCTCTTCCATTCCATGAGTCACGACCATCCCGTTCTCATCTTCTATGATCAAAGGCAGAAAAATTGTTCCTTTACCTCCTCACAATTAAATGGTTCTAGGTTGAACCCACCCCTATATAGACACGGATATGTAGACATATACATGTATATATAAACATATGTGGACATATACGTGTATACATATACATGTATGTGTATGCATGTGTGTGTTAAAGAAAACTTAACTAACAATGACACAAGGTTGGTCATGTACCATAAGTTTGAACAAGAAAGGGTGATTCATACTTTCATTAGGGTCATGTCAATGCAAACACCTCCATTAGGAGATAAAGTGTGACCTTCAATTGATGTAGCTCCACCATACGGTACAATAGGGACCTACAAAATGGAAGATTAAAGCAAAATTTCTAAAATATTTAGTATAAATTCATACAAGTAACTGCCTCATTTAATGAATCAACATACGAAAAATCTGACCTTATACTTGTTACATGCTTGGACAATCTTAGACACATCGCTTTCAGACCTGCAGTCATAAATAACTTTCACGTGTGATGGATGATGGATCAAACAAAATAACTACTTATCCACTTTCACGAAAATGAACTGTGATTCTATTTCTGAAAACACCACACTTATCTGGTAAATTTTGAAACGACAAATCGTGTGTTACCTCGGAAACACAACAACATCAGGGATATTGACGGCTTTGTGAAAACTGTACTGTGGTTTCCCATGGAAGTATCTCTCATCATGATCCAGACTCATATTATCCTGTAAAATTAGCATATACACTCATTCTCATAGTCATAGCTACCCAAATTCTACGCTTACTCGCCACAAAATTGTCAAGAACCGCAAGGGAGCTTAACCACTGGCCCAAAAATGAGATAGAACACAAAAGATACATAACACTAAATTGCTAAAGTAACTATAGAACCAATTAATCTGTTTTTGTCCAAACAAACAAAGAGGCAAAATTTAATAATCAAGGTCAAACATTCTTTTTAAACTATCAATATAACAACCACTACCACCCCTAAATCAAAACATCTAGTGTAGATTTTGTAACAAAATCCACAAAGAAACAAACAAATTAGAATTTGCAACAATACAAAGTTGCAATCGATGAGTAATAAGATAATAGTACTTGACATATGGCCTTGAGTTCATCGATGAGCTCCTGTGGCACTGGCTTATAAGCCCCTTTCACCACCTGCTCCGTGCTATCTTTTCCCCCAATTCGCCCACCCCTGAAACCCAATAAAACTTTAAGACCCATTTCAAGTAGACCCCATAACAGCAAATCAATGAAATCATAATGATCAAATACCTTTGTTGGAGATTAGGGGCATCGCATAGAGATGGGTTTTTCTGAAATTGAACCGCAAGTGATCCCCCGGAGACGGCGAAGATAATGGGAAGCAAATAGGTCCTCCATGATTGATAGCTGTTGTTGCTGTTGTTTGAGTTGATTTGAATGGTGTTTTGAAGGATTTTTGATTGTGATTGAAATGGGGGTGTGTGGTTGAAGTAGGTGGAGTTGTGAATGAATCTGATGGGTTTTGAAGAACGATGAAGACGATAGAGCAAACTGAAGAAGGCCATTGGTATTCGGAGATAAAGGTGTATGTATGGTATGAAATGAAGTCAATTTAGTGTAGTTGAATGCACATGATTTTACGTGGGTTCAGATACAAGTCATTGATGTGTACACAATTTTATATGTTATCTTTTGAGTTTTGACTTTTGAGTGAGTTCGTTTACAACTTTTGTTAAATTATTTTACCTCTTCTTTATCATTTGTAATTTTTCATCATTTCAATCAAACTCACTAACATCATCCTTGAAAGTTCATTTGTTAGTTTATAGAAAATGTCAAATATGCTCTTACTAGTAAGATATATTATAGTAGTATATCTTACTAATAGTTGATTCAGATTTATTATTATTTCTTTTTATGGAAGTACAAGGAGAACATGATAGTTTACTTAATCTTTTTTTCTTTTATTTTTATTTATTATTACTTTCTTTTGTTGTTTTCTTATCATAACTTCTATTGTTTTCTTTTAATGACGACAAAACTTTATTATAAAAACAAGTGAAACACCAATGAGCATGCATAATATATTACGTATTACGTATTCGGAACAACCATATGCTACAAAATCTTACCTTCAAAAAGAAAATAAGACCAAATTGTTGTATGAAACTCCAGTAGCTCTGTCTTCCAAATTAGTAATACACTTAATTTGTTTTGCTATTATATATGCTTGTGATACTAACGGGGAGTTACTCAATTGAAAGGACACTTATTTTAACGGGCTACCTTTTTGGCATTGACAATAAAGTTAGAAAGTTGAGAAAGAGGAGACTTCAACTTCTAAACTTAATATAATAACAAAAGAGATTTAATGCTTCTTAATATATGTGATATGATAACATGTTCATCCTTACGTTTACAAATTTAAACGGGTAATTGTTAGGGATAAAAATGATTAGTGCTAATTACAAACCTAATGATCTCATATTCTCATGTGTTTGATAATGTTTGAAATCATAACTTCTAAACAACAATGTCGATTTAGGATGAACATACATCACATGCACATCCCTATACGCTTACTATTGATGAGGTAAAAAACCAATATATTACAACAACAATGTTCAAGCATTCAACTCACTACAACAAATATCAATTCTTTGGATAGCAAATCGGAATAACGACATTATAGTATCATGCATCTTTACCGTTCAAAACAAACGATAAAAAATAAATCTCAAAACCACTAATAACACAAAGTCTTATTTAAGACGTACATGATAAAATACAAAAGAAAATATGTATTACAACCATCAAATGTACGATTAGACCATTCTTTATCTGCATATATATAAAGATGCATTATGAGGGATGAAGTGAAATTTCATACTAACATGCATTATTTTTCTTACTACGTTACCTAACCTGTTAGTTTATCTAAACAACAAACCATCTGTGTGATTAACTCTTATTTACATAATTTGATACATTATCACCATGCACGTCATCTAAATCTAAATTAATATCAAGTTGCTTAATGTCAAGGTGATACTTCATATAGATTTTGTGTTGATATGTGCATAACAAGCCATAATATCTTATGTTAAAATCTATAGTTAAGTTGGTTTTTGATTTGATTTTTAATGTTTTTATACTTCATATGACATGTAATGCTTAATTTCAAGTATATATTGTAACTTCCTTCAAAAGAATATGAACAAAGAACTCAAATAATCATAAAAACAAGAACAAAAAACTTGTAGTTGTGGCCAAACTCTAAAAACAATTACATCCATCACGTCTAGCATCACCTATCAGATCGACACTTGTAAGCAAGGTTTAAGTTTAATATTCATATCAAAACATAAAGTTTAAAAACACAAACTTTGCAAAGAGTATAAGTCTCTATAGAAGCTAATTTGATCATTTCAAAGATAAGTAAACTAACCATTTTCATCTGTGTTTAATGTTTATTGTTTATAACCAAGTTATTGATCTAGTGTATCATCAGTTATAAAATTCCTGTAAAATATCTATTCCGTGCCTCCCAATACTCTTTAGTTTGCTTTGTAACTTCATCTTGTTCTTCTGCAAGTCTTCCTTTCCACTGTTCTTTGAACCTGCAAATCCCATGTAGGATTCCTTTAGGTGATCAGTCATTCACAAGATGTTTAAACTACAATACAATATTACTACTTCGTTAATTTGGCAACCGTGAGAACCCATTAAATAATGTAAAACCGTAAAAGCAGTTTGCATCGAGCACATGACCTTCAAAAGGAAAACGACAGAAAACCACATCACTACTTACCGCCGCTTTAAAAGTAGATTTAGTTCAGACATGCTCACTGCATTACCATATACGCCATCCTGCAATTAATTGCAGTAGTAATATAAGCTGATTGATCTAACAAATTACTTTAAAAAAAAAAGAAATTGAAGGTTATAATCATGTTAACCTCTCTGCAAACTGGACACTTCTTTTTAGGACTTGCAGACGTAACCCCTTCAAATATCAACACAGATCCTGCTGAACAAGCACATGACTTGCAAAAGAAATGCCCACAGCTCAAAGCATATGGATGAAAAACAGTATTCTGGTGACAACAGTTGCAATACAATTAATAAGAAAATCATCAAAAACACGCATTTAGGTTATAGCAAGATTCGTTCGAATGATAATCGTACCAAACAAATCGCGCAAGTGAGATTGTATTCCATATTCGCATAACCAGGAAGCACTAATCTCAACACAGGTTGTGCATCTACAACAGTGAGATCACAAGTGAACGGCAAATGAAGCTTATAGTCAATCATATCGTTTGATTCATTGAAATTCATATAAAAAGCCACCAATTCAATCAACAATGGTGACTGTGAAATCTCCAAGTGTTCAGCCTGTAGCTTAGACTTGAAGTTCATACCAATTACAGAATTATGCACCTGTAAACACAAGCACAAAATCAACATCCAAAAGTAGTAAATAGTAATCACTTAAAAACCAAACTCATGATCATGATAATTAATCGATCGTATAAACTTACTTTATCATATTTTTTAAGAATTTTCTTAAGAGCTATGGCATTCATGACGACATAACCAATTAACATTCTCCCCTCCTGCACAATCGCTTGTTGATCGTTCTTAAAACATTGAAACAAGTGCAGTAAACACCTCTGAATACCATTGCTGCAATGAAGATGAAGAAGACGTCTAACGCTAGAGCTAAAACAACCTGCTACATCAGCAGCTTCCTTCATTATCTCAGAGAAAAACATTTCATCACACCCTACAGATGAATTCACAAACAAATTATCACCACACAACATGATCAGAACCTAATTAATGATCAAGCAAAACGAAATAGTTAACTTACGTTTACAGGACTGATGACGACAAACATCTGAAACTGGATTAACATTCGGATGATCAGAATCGAGATGATGAAAATCGACGTTGTTAACGGTGGTGAGATTGTGGCATTGATGCCTGCAGGTTTTGAGAAGCTTTTTGAGCTTCTTGTAGTCGACGTGAGAGAAGTTGTGAAGATGAAATGAGGTCGAATTTTGGCAGTGCAGATAGTCGGAGAACATGCGTCCAAACTTCATCTTGTTGATTGATGATGGAGTGAATAGGGTGGAATTAGCAGAAGAATGTAAGTGCGATCGATCGTCAATGGAGGCGGTGGCATTAAAAGTTAAAACCCTAGCGATGGCGTTTGGAGGTTGAGACTTGACTCATGAGTGAGTGGTACGACTCCATGCAGTCCACGTGTCGTATCATGCCTTAGTTTTCAATGGTCAAACAATATGTGTATTTTACTATTTTTTAATTAATTTTTTAACTAGATTAAAAATCTGGACCTTATAAGAAAATTGAGATAAAATACGATTAAATGTACGTATTAGGTAACAAAACAACAATAATAATTTTACAAACTTTTGTTTTCGAAAACCTTTTGTTATGAAAGAACAAGGTTAGAGCACATATGTATTAGGTAACAAAACAACAATAATAATTTTACAACTTTTGTTTTCGAAAACCTTTTGTTATGAAAGAACAAGGTTAGAGCACATATGTATTAGGTAACAAAACAACAATAATAATTTTACAACTTTTGTTTTCGAAAACCTTTTGTTATGAAAGAACAAGGTTAGAGCACATATGTATTAGGTAACAAAACAACAATAATAATTTTACAACTTTTGTTTTCGAAAACCTTTTGTTATGAAAGAACAAGGTTAGAGCACATATGTATTAGGTAACAAAACAACAATAATAATTTTACAACTTTTGTTTTCGAAAACCTTTTGTTATGAAAGAACAAGGTTAGAGCACATATGTATTAGGTAACAAAACAACAATAATAATTTTACAACTTTTGTTTTCGAAAACCTTTTGTTATGAAAGAACTAGGTTAGAGCACATATAAATGGGTGGAATAAATAAAACATTGGTGAAATAAATATATAATGAATATTTAAAAGTTATAATAAATAATGAATTAGAAATTAGTATACTATATTTAATATGTATTAATGAACTATTAAAATAACTATATTTATATTTTAGATGTTTAATAGTTTAGTTTACTTATTTACAATAATTATCATTTAATATGATAGAGACAAGAAATAAATATAATAAGTTAGTATCCCGTATATTACACGGATTGAATAAATAAAACAATAAATAATTAGTAATAAAATTTTATGAATTACAAAACCATGTTTGAAGATAAATATGATTATAATTGCATATGAATAGTTATTTTAAGTAAACAAATAGATAGGTTATAGATAGATAGACATATAGATAAATAGATAGTCTAAAAACTCATTTATTAAACGGATTATAGTTTGTAATAAACACGAAAATTTACAGTACGATATTTTAATATAAGATATGTATAAAATTATATACGTACTTGTTCAAGAGATAAAACAATTATACTATTTTTAATTTTTTTATCTAAATAGTTTTATTTTTAAATATTTGTTTTAAGATTTTCTTATAAGCAAATATTGTTTATAAAAATCTTGTTTATTAAAAACTCAAGTTTCTAATTATTCTGGTTGTTTTAATAAAAGTGCTTTAAGAAAATTCCATATTTTTTAATTATTTTAAAACAAGACTGATTTAAAATATTTTGTTTCAAAAGGTTTAATGTTTTATAATATATATGCATTTTAATTTTTTAGTAAAATTTATTTTTAAAAATACAATTTGATTTTAAAAAATGTAGATGAGAGAGAAAAATGTATTAATTGACCAAATTAATTTTTATGACGAGAGATAAATTGTTTAAGTGTTTAAATTATTTTAATACCTTTTTAGAGATAAAATAAAGTGAGTATGTTGTCAAAAATATGGTTTAAAAAGATTACAAGTGGTAAAAGAAACATTCTTTTATTAGTATCTATAGATTTGTTTTAACATATTTTAGTTAAAAAGGAAAGTCAAACTAATTATATTTATAATTTTTGTATTTATTATGAGAGGGAGACGAGAAAATATATTTTTGTTTTACTAAAATGATATTTGATATGCTAGTTAGATGACACGTGTCTTAAAAAAACTTTCCTTTGTTATAAGTTATAGATATAGATTGTTATCTTAAACACTAAAAAAATAAAATTATTTTTAAACAATATTATTTTTTAAAAGTTTTCATATTTAAAAACTTCATATTTTGTAACTTTTTGTTTTTTTTTTATTATTATTTTTTAATAAAGAACATGTTTTAATATTATCAAGAAAATTCTGTTGTATAATTTATAAAGTATAATTAATCATTAATAGTTATTTGTTATTCTAGCAACGATAAATGTTTTTAGAACCGGATCGAACGTCGAAGCGGACGTCTTACTGGTTTGGTGGTCGGACCGATTGGACCGGATTTAACTATAATTTTAATTATATTTATATATGTAATTAAATATAAGTAATTTATATATGATTTACATATATTTTTTATAGTTATATATAAAACTTAACTATATTTGTATATCCGATGTAATAATTTATGGTTTAACACCCTGTTTTTACCCATTAAGATCAAAAATAAAAGAAAATCAAAACCGGTCCGGTTTCCCGGTCCGACCAGTCCACAACGAATCGAAGCGAACCGCACCGGCCAACGGACCGATCCCCAGTCGAACCGGTCGGACCAGCCGGTCCGATCCGGTCGCGAAATCATTGCTTTCAAGTTGTGTATGGTTTAGCATTAAAAAAAATTATGTTAAATTAAAATGACATTTCTACTCGAACAGTACTTAAACTTATTATTTTCATATATAATTCGAACTTATTATTTTCATATATAATTCGTTATAACACAGGTATAACTTTCTACTAAAAATAAAAGTTAGATTCTATATATATAATTCGTTATCAAACTAAAATGTTGGTATTTTAATCTTTTTATACTTTATCGATAGCATAGATAAACTTTTAAACTCTAGATTTAATTTCCTAGTCAAAAGCTTAGGTCTAACTTTGGGACAAAACTAAAGCATTGTTAATTTTGCATCAATTAGGGCGCCAAATTACACGATCCGCAAAATCGTAAGCTGCGAGAACCTCTGCGATCAAAGGATCCCAACAAATCACTTCTTCGATTTCATCTTCTCCGATCAATTTAATCTTTGTGTATGATCAAGGTATGTACACGATCACTCCATTGTACGAATGCAAGAGTGTATTAAGTTAGATTGTTTTCACGTATACTATGCAGATTCTTGTTCTCTTTAATATGGATTTGAGGCCCTTCACTTTGTTCAAGACATTGGGAATCTTGATCGGGGCAAAATGATAAAGCTTTTATGATAAAGATTCAGGGGTCTCTTTTGACTTCAAATTGTTCTGTTTCTTTTTATAACGACTAGCATTGATTGAATGAATCCGTTACTTTACGCAGTGGGCTTGAGATTAGCAGTTATGAGTTTAGCTTCTTGTGTCAAATAGGAGTAATATTTAGTTGTGATTTAGTCATCATAGCAAATATATATGCATATAAAGTATAACTGAATTGGGCAATGTATTGGATGTTTATATTTTAGAAGCAATAGGAGTTTGGTTAGACATACGGAGTAAGAGTTGGAGTCTTTAATGTTCTTTTCTGTCTATTATGTTCTGTCATAGGATTTGTTCAAAGATCTTGGTCATATCAGCTATAAGTTAACATATATCTATAGTTTTGCATTGCATCTATTGTAAATGCAGTTTGTGTGAAGTTACGCTGTAGTTTTTCGTTTAGTGACCTGATATTAATAGAATTCTCGGAATTATGAGTTCACATAGAATAGTATGTCTTGCAACAGCTGACTATCATCATGATTTTCACATCTCTCCCTTAAGTTTTGATTGCTAAAACGTACAACTATACGATGGTAATAGAGGAGCCAATAAACTATTAAGCGTCCCTTCTGTCTCCATGTTTGTTCACCATAGATATCGAGCATTCTCTAATCATGATTTAATAAAATAGTAAATTTTGGGCATAATTTGCTGTTGCTAAGGCTGCAAGGTGCCCGGGAAAACAATTTTGACACTAGGATGGGCTATTATTCTTGATATGCAATAAAGCAAGGCCATCAAGATCCTTTTGCATTTGTTTCTGTAATCTGTGTTCATAAGCTCTTGTTTAGACACTTGTAGCTAGGTAGTTGCTTAGTAGTTTTATGATCCTTTGCCGTTCATTCCATCTCAAGGCCTAGTGGAGATTGTATCTGAATGCTACCTATGTTTTTTTAAGTTAGGTGTATGTCTTTTCTCTGGATGGGAGAGTTCAATGGCTAAACCGTAAACCAAAGATAAGATAATGCAGACTCTAGTTGCAATTAGCTAGAATTAATGGTTTGTATTAGGCGGTTAAAGTCATACTGTAATAAACACATTAAAATTTCCAACACCCTTAAAGCTTCATTTTCTACTCAGTCTGTAAATGTTACTGATTATGCAGGGGATTCCGATTTATAGATGTGGTTACTATCTTATATTAGGGCAATTTGGCACATCTATTGTTGTTTTAATTTATGTATATTTATAAAGCAGGTCACCAAGTAAATGATGAAATCAAAGCCTAAGCAACCTTTAAAAAAGGTTTCTGCTCAAACTGACCCTGATTTTGAGGAGTGTGTACAAGATGGCTGGGTTATTGTCAAGAAACAAAAAGTTACTATCTTAATCCCATCTTTACCCATCACTGAACAATGCACAATACCGTCTATAGCCACCAAAGAAGTTGATCATATTACACCTCCACAGCCGGATCCACCTGTCACCATTCCATTGGTCACCCCAAAACCTGTCACAACTGTTTCCAACCCACCAAAGTTGAACAACATGCCCAAACCAAGAAACCCACATTATTGTGAACCCAGTTATCGTAAAACACTTAAGATTTGCAGTGCCCCAAAAGAAAGAAAACATTGTGGAAGTTTGTTTAACGGGCACATGTTGGTGAATCCAAAGATGAGGGCTTTGAATCTTGAGAGAAAGCTTCGGAGAGCAGGTGGGCTGAACAAATGGCTAGTGTCTATCGGGCTGGGCCAGTTTGTGAATATTTTTAGGTGCAAACGTGTTGGCAGGGTGCAATTGGTGAATTTGACCATGAAGAAACTGAAAGATATGGGTGCAGATGCAGTTGGGCCTAGAAGAAAGCTGCTACATGCCATTGACTGCGTTTGGTAAGCCCTTAGTTATGTAAAACCACTGTTAGTGACAAGAACACATATTATTACCTATAGTGCTTTATTGGAATATAGCTAACCTTGATACTTTGTTTGAAGCAATTAACATCTGTATTAACCACTTCTTGCTTGTGTCATCTCTTTCCTACATATCATATTGATCAAAACTTCAAATATTATTTGGTCCATCTGAATAGTTTAAAAACTGGTCTTTAGGTTTGTGATCCTACTTGGTTTTGAGTATTTTCTTCTTCTGACAACAATATTGATCTGTATGACATGTTATTATAGCCTCTGCTAAACGATTGTGCAAATATCTTATTTAGTTTTTTATGTCCATGTGACAGCATGCACATGTGTAGATGCTCCTAATATGTTTTATGCATATATGATGCTCATATAGAAACAAAGATTCCTCACACGTGTAGATGCTCCTAATATGTACTATGCAAGTCATTTTAAGTACGTTTTGATTTAGAACTCTTTTAATATATGGTTTTGTCATTTCAAGACATATACTCAGTGGTACTTCATTATGGTTTTGACTTGCATCTTCCATGGTCCTCTCAAACTCACTCTTTTTACGTGCCATCCATTCGTATAAAGTTTCAAATCGCAATGGTATTCTTGCAAAATCAGAATGTGCGAAAGTGGGTCCATATACTCGGTAATTGTGAACTAGATGTGTATATAGACTGTTATCAGAACACATGAAAACATGTGCATGTTGTCATTAGCAGAACATGCTCATGTGGTTCTGATTCGAAAAATCTTCTGCAAATGCGCAATCGTCCGAAACATATACTATACGAAATATAAGTACAAGTTATAATGTTGCCAACTAAACTATTTTAGCTACATCTACACGTGTATCTTAACCTCAACTATATAAATACAGTGAAGTAGTATAGCATCCACACGGTCAAAATTGGTATGTGAATTTTTTTTAACAAATTTGATATGTTAGCACAAAATTGGTATGTGGCCAAATGTAGCATATTCATCTAAGTCATACATCATAGCTAAACAAGATCCTTAAATAGATAAAATGAAATTACTAAGTTAATAGTAGGGTAATTTCACTTTTCTATGCACCTTTCGCACCCAGACCGTATGTTTTCATCAAACACCACATGTTGTGACGAATACAGGGACCCATGGTTCCCTTATGGCAAACATATCACACGATCATTTTTTAACTTGAACTAATCAATCAACTTCATATATCTTCAAAGTTGATGTAAGGTAATATAAGATCCTCATACTAGTTTATGTATATGTGCCTTGAGATTAGTATTTTTCACATGTTTTTCGAAACATCATTTACCCGTCTCCATCATTCCACTCGCTCTAATTTCTATAACCTTAATATAGAGTGTTTCACTCCTTCCAGGTATTCACTCGACCGTTCATTTCAAATTTTTGGCTTTCACAGCTGGCATAAGTCGGCACTGGGCACCCAACCCTCAGCAATTGCAGTTGTAAGGGTAGCCTGCAGTGGGCACTCAGAAAAGGCATCTAAAATCCCAGGTTTCAAACTAGAATTAGAGTTTGAATTTGCAAATAATCAAAAACCATTAGTAACAATATGACCTAAAATCTCAATCAGACTCTGAACGCCCCCATGTTTTCTCAAGTCTTGAATTATTTATCTGTGGGAAAAAATATGAAAGATTCACATTTTATATCCTACAAAGCCCTTAAACATAGATGTAGTAATCATAGGGAGCAGTAGAATTGTAACTTTTTACACACAAGTAAAGTTTCCAACCATTTTACACATACAAAGAAAAAAAAAGACTAATTTAGGCACCCAGCTTATAATAGCTACTGCTTGTACACTCCTGCGACAAAATCTCCTATGTACCTTTTACTGCTAAATTACACATCACAAAACCAACAACATCCTTTGGTATCATTCCAATTCCCATTACCCGACTTCAGTCCAAAAAGAATTATCACCAACCAACCGACAAAACCAACAATGGAAGGATTCCACAAACAAAAAACCATTCCTTTCAGTTCACCATATTCCAATAACTTTACACTCGCCCTGCTCTCCTAGTTGTATATCTTAACTGGCTTCTCAAAGGTGTGACGGTTCTGCAGATTTTACAACGAAAAAACAAATATGAGAACCACGCATTAGAAAGCTCCTTTAAACGCTTCGACTAAAGCCTACTTTATGTCTCGAAATCTTTTTTCTTTTTCTTTTCTTTTCTTTTTGCACCAGACCAAAATCGTAAATTCAAGGAGAAAATAACTTATATACCTGATTTGCTGTAAAAGACCTTTTAGGTGTTGTGTCTGAGTGTTCCAACCCGAGGTACTGCTCCCAAGCACCATAAACATCTCTTCTCTATAAACCAGATTCAAGACATGTGTCAACCAGTAATCAAGGTATAAATGAACAAAGTTAAAAGGGAAAAAATACAACAATGAACCTGAAAACGGCTTGATACAACATCCGAATCTTGTAAATATTCAGGACGTCCCAAAGATAAAAATGCAAACTTCCACTGAAATAGACAGGAAAAAGGGCAGGTGAAAATTAGACTTAAACAGGGATTAACAGAAGTAATTCTAAAGAAATCATCACTAGTGGTTAAAGAAAACTACCTTGGAAAACTCCTCATCTGGAACCTCTAATTTCCTTTGAATTCGGATTTTAACATCTGCTAAAGTTTCATTTTCATGAATTATCAAAAAGAAAGGCTCACCAAAGTTCTGCACTTGCTGTAAATCAGAAAAACAAACAGAAAATTGAGGTTTCACAGAAATTTACTCCAAAAAGGTTAGGTGGTAGCATAGAAATCGGTTATTATGTACCATCTGATTCTGTGCAGCCTCTTTGGTGAAGTGGTAAACATGAATCAACCTATCCTGGGGTCCCAGGTTCTTTTCTTCTTCAGGAATCTAATGAATAAATAATAAATTAAATCTTAGAAAATAATTACTATACATAATAGCATTTGGGACATTTGCATTAAAATAGCCCAAAAAATTAGAAGCCAGCTTACTTCCTCAGCACGTAATGTCCAGTATTGATCATTTATATTCTCAATCTTCTCAGTTAAAGGAAAGATCTATAAGGACAAGAAAAACAAAAATAACTAAAAATGGGAAGTAAAAATCCTGAAGTACTTGACCATTCTACTAGAAACTGAAACAGAATGTTAAAATTATTTATATTATTGCAATACCTTGTAAATCTTATGATAGAATACTTCAAGCAGTCTAAGTTCAGCATCTGGATGAGATAGTGTAACCTGTTTAATATAAACATGCATTGTAAAAGAATATTAAAAGGTATAACAGGTTATAAAATATTTGATCTCGGATAACTTAAATGCGAGTTCACTGTATTTAAAATCCAAATGTATACCTTTGACTTTATTTCATTGAGAACATCTCCAACAGTGCTCTGCTTAGGCAACCTAATATTATGAATTACAGGCTGCAAAATTAACAAATTTTTAGAAATCAACCATTATTCCATGAACAAGGAAGAACCATTAAATACTCCAAACATACTTCTTCTTTATTTGCATGGTGAAAAGCAACTTTCAAAGTCTTCAGACATTGTAATTCAGGCAGAGGAATGTCTAACACCTCATAATACAGAATATCAGAAACCTAAACCAAACAAAACACAAAGGAATAAATCACCTTTTTTTTTAATACCAAGATGAATACATATCGGAGAAATTTAACAAAGTGATAAGTGGAGAAACCTGATTGTAGTGAACCAGCATATCTAGTAGGTGTTCTGCAGCACGATACTTAATGTGGTGGGGCTTGGGTTGTTGAGAATAACAGTTGTGAGGAGTAAGCCTGATTTTTGATGGGTCGTCCAGATTAAGTTTCTGAGCAACTCGTTCCACAACATCATCATATGTATGCAACTTTGACCTGTCGATTTTGGTCAATAGTAAGAGAATCATGTTATATTTTTGCAATAATCTGGCACAAGGTTCATATGTAAGAAAGCTGGACTTACAGTTCAAGACAGAAATCATCTTCCTTAGGTCTTTCAAGAGACCGAAAATGAACCATCTGAAATTGGCATAAGAATTCAGAATCACTTCTTACTATTGGAGATATTTAGAATATGGTAAAGAGAAGTGAGATACAACATACCTGACGATTTTTCACGTATTCTAGAAATGAAGGGACATCAGCATACCGATACTTCTCCTCAGCTTTAGGGAGTTTCTGGAAACAAATAATGTCTCCATCTTCGATCTAAAATTTAAAAATTAAAAAAAAAATTATTTCAGATGTACCAGCTTTAATTTTAGAAAGATTGAGATTGGTACCTGGCTAGACCTAAATGAGGATCTTTTGTCAAGGCGTTCACACATGACACATGGCTCAAATTTAATTTCCTGCAAAAACAATGGGTTAACGCATAGAAACTTAAAAGTGATAGTGGTAGTTAACAGAATATTGTAACAGAGGGAGAAACCATACCTCGTAGAGTTCAATTTCTTCATCTGGACTAAATCCAGCTCTCTCATTTAATTTTACTATGATTTCAGTTGGTTTACCAGAACTCTTCACAAAAAACCTACCTACGTATCTGAATAAAGAAGAAAAGATATAGTTACTTGTGTACCCCATTATCACATATAAGTATATTACCAATAACTATCAAAATAAGATCTCTAGATTCATATCTAAGCCTCTGAAATTAGGGGATCCTATAAAAAGGCATCCATATAATCATGCTATATATAAAATTATCATCTAATCTTTCCTCTTACATCCTCAAACTTTACAGGTCATAAAGAGTCAACTCTAGGAAGCATTATAAGATCAAAACAGAGCAAATTAAAATCTTGAAAATACCGGAGTTCTTCCTTCTCAGGGTCATAAAGCTTAAAGAAGAGAAGTATATCTTCTTTGCTTTTGTCAGGTGGTGGAAGAGGATGCAAATCCTGAAATAAAGAACAAAATTATAATAAAATCACATAATAGAAAGATAATAAATAGCTACAAGCAACAGTGAAATGAAACAAGAAGACAATATTACTGGTCCAATCTCTATCTCCAAAAACAATTTAAGTTCAGCATTGTTATTCTTATTGGAAACTTCTCTCAATTGTCCAACCTGCAGTTACAAAACAATGTGAATACAGCTTTTTAATTTAAAAAATCAACCACTTTAATAAAGAAATATATATTAAAAAAATTGGCAAGTAGAAGAAATATACCGACTGGGTTTCTTCTAGAGCGGTTAAAGGACGATTGGGACGGTATGTGTGGTTCTGCCTCTTTGCCCAAATCCAGAAACGTTGGAATTGAACAGGCACGCCAAATTGTTTAGCAACCTCCTCCTACAGACCATGAATATTAAGTAACAGACAAATGCACAACAATAGATCAAATGGAAGAAAATCACTAGTTTAAATAACTTATTTAAAGCAATGTAAAAGCCAAAAGGCTGGAACTAAAATACCTTAAATTGGTTAAATGGTGTTTGTTTCTGTATACGAAAGTTATGAACTTTGTCATGATCAACAAGATCAAAATATATATCCTTGCCTATCTGTTCTAAAAGGTCTGCATCACGAGCAACCTATACATGTCAATCAATTATATGAGTAACATGAAACCTCCTTAAAAGAAAAGTAAAAACCTAATTAATGAGATGATATATCTAACACTAATCATCTACCACCTTAATAATAGTGTAGAGATGAGCCTGTGCTTTATATCTTCTCTTGTCTTCCTTTTCTTCTTGTTCTTTCTTCAACCTTATCTGGAAAAAAAAAGATTATGATCATAAGCTCAAGCTTTGGGTTTACGTGTTAGAAAGTGAAAATAATTTAAAACGTATGTGTTTACTTTACCCTAAGATGTTCTGCAATATCTTTCTCATCTACGTCACATATAATCTTATCTTTGTCGCTTTCCCGTATGTAAACAAGCATGTAGGCATTTGAGTATTTTGTAAATTTAAATGGAGCATTATTGTAGCCAGGATTTGTTTGGGGAAGCTGTTGAAATCAAAGCATAATAGGAGAAGATAAATGAGTATTTAACAAAACATCATACACATAAAGAAAGCAATGCTTGAATATAAAAGAAAGCGGCATTACCTCTTCTTCACCACCATACTGCTCTTCTAATGCCCTCTTCATGTCTTCTTTTGTAACTCTTTCATCATCAAACTTGAACCTATAATCATAACGATGATTACAAAGACCACATATTATTGAGGATTGTATAACCAGAACAATAAGATATTAAATATTTACAACACTGTAAATATATAAAACGCACCACTGATCAGAAAGAGTTGGCCTGATAAATGCATAATAATGTCCACCATGCACACCGCCACTATGTACCAATACACTGTCAAGAACCAAGGTCTAAAAGTAAACACAACTTGTGAACTGTGAACACCAAGAATGATGAAGTTACTGACATTCAACATGTTTAATCATTTAGAAGATCTACCAACTTTGCAACCAACCGATATGTGTAACCATTGATTTGATTATGAACACTTTTGATACCTGTGAAGTGTGTAAAGATTCCGGACACTTTTATCAGCATCAGGAGATAAATATTTCCCATTCTCTCTGTCAAGGTCGAGCTCAAGTGGAAATTCATACCGATCATTTATCTACATAATGAATCAGAACAGGTTTATAAAAACTAATATTCTTAAAGACAAAGAAAATGAAAGAGTAAAAAGCACTCTAGAATGTGAAAAAGGTTTTCAACACTTACCTTTACCATTGTATCCCTTGTGAAATCATATTCAAAACGCTTTAGCTGAAGTTGAAGAACAGGAGGGAAATCAATAAACAACACGCCCTTCTTAGCATCCTGAACAGAAACAAACATGTGAACTTCACCAAAAACAACTGATTGAGGAATATTATAAATCAAAATATTGAACCTGTAACCCATGTGCTTCAGCATGATATTTGTTGTCACCCTCAAGCCGTTCCACTTCAACATATTTGTCAAAAGACGCATAAACGTCCCGACAGCCTTTCACATCAAGTTGAAGATCTGATATAAACATATTTTTTATGTTATTAACAGGATCATTAACTAATTACCTAACAGCAAGCTCAAGCTGCTCTACACATTTAATACCATAAAATGATTCTTTTCTTGTTGATTTGAAGTCCACGTTTACACATTCAATGTAGTTCATATGGTGTCCTTCAAATAACTTCTGTATTGTCCCCTCCACAACTGTTCCCTGAAACAACAACAATCAGAAGTCAGAAAAAAATCATGAAGGGCATTTAATATTCATGAAAAGATTTTGGTCACCTTCATCTTGTCTTCAAGTTTCTCACACAAAACCCTGTTAAGTTCTTGGACATCATGCTGCATGAAAGAATCATAAGTATCCCATCCAAAAGATTTCGTTAGTTCTTTTGTGGCAACACTGGTTTCGTTGTATTGGAGCTTATAAAATAAGCTCTGAAGAGCCAAAGGAATACTCCCTGAAGGCATATCATTTTCTGTTGTTGGCATATGGTAGACAGCCTGATATTGGAAGTTTAACCAAGGTAAGTATTAAGTGATGCAAGTCATAATAACAGAAATGACAAAAGCTGTACCTTTCTAAAGTACGGGATATGGTACAAGGTTTGAAGGAGAGAGTTCATGTAACATGTAGCTCCTTGGTTCTTAAGACCAACATAACCAGTTTCCTTCTTTGAGTCATATGTCCAATAGTCAATCACTTTCCTTACAGCCACATCAGCTTCGATAATGCATGTGTCATTTATAAGATATCCTCTACTTGGGTCATATAGATCACTAAGAGGCATAAAAGATGTGAATCCCCAATCACTCTCCCTTGCATGGAACTGGTGTTGTGTATCTGTTAATTACATTGACAACAATATTAGTTGCTAAAAGTACGCATTATTTTGTTGTTTAATTATCCTAACATGCTATTAGTTGACAAAGGAATGCATAGCCAAAACTGTGGAAGCACATAAACCAGCAGAAACTAGATTGAGGGGTTCACAACTGACAAGAGCTTAATTTATAAACTTCAAAACAACAAGCTTTTTTAATCTTATCACTCTTCTTCCATCTCGAATGTGATTACCCTAAATTTATATCCTTATGAGAATCTTTCAACAAGAAAATCATTTGACCTTTGCTGATTTAGAGCACAAAGTGTTACCTAGATCACCACTGAAACTGTTAAGGATTAATATATATTGCTTTATTCATTTGGTATTTGGTGGGTTTTATATAAATTTATGGTGAAAGACCAATGGAGAGAGGTTAGGGATGGCATGATTTAGGGTACAAGATTTAAGTTCTTTGTAAAATAGAAAACTGTAACTTGAAGCAGTGTGTACCTTAGGCTACATCATTTGTATATTATATCATTATACATTTATACTTCCTGCTTTTGTTAATTCAAAGTTAAGTTGTAATTTGTTTATCCTTTGCTTTTGTTAGATATAGTCATTTCCTAACTTAAGCCAATCATACTGGATATTATACTTTTAGAAATGAAATAAAAAATGTCCAGAAAGAGCATACAAGATCTTATTCTGTCTCTCAACAATAAGCATTAAACATTAAAGTATATTCTCTTTAAATAAACTAAACATTTTGTGATCAAGAATGGCACAACTCCTCTGAGAATTCTTAGTTAAGTAAATAAATTACCAATTAAATAGATAGCAATATCATTAAATGAATTGCAAGATCTAAATAAACATTATCACTTGCTAAAACAAAGATATTAGTCATTACTCAAATAGAAGAGTGTTTTTAATGCAGATAACTAGTAGTACAGCTATGAGCTGCTCTGTAGCAAAATAAATTTGTATAAAAATTATACTTTCTCCAACACAAGCATTAAACATACCTTTCTTTATGGTAAATTTGTTATGAATTTGGTTAACAACAGCCAAGCTGAATTGTGCATATCTACTCCAACCATATGGCAAGGATGCAGAATCAGCTACATCTAAATACATAGACAAATGGTCCACATTGTTCCCCTTTGGAAATATAAGCACACGCCTGCCAAAATTATAAGCACAATCCTGACAATTGGTCACATTGTTTCCCTTATAACATAACAGACAAACCAAAATAAACAAAAACCATACACATGCAACTATTCTTTACCATTTATATCCACCAACCATAAAGACATCAGAGTAGAGCTTTTTGTTGGTCTGACGAGAGAAATTCTCAATAGTCCAAGTAAACCTAGAGGCCTGAGGTTCATCAGCTGCTTGATTCTCTGCTGTGATAGCAACTTCTGGTTGACCCACAACTAAAGAATCCAAATTTATAAAAAAATCAAAACTCAAATAACCAAATTAGCACAATTTTAGGGCTCATCCATACCATGCACACACGCACATTTATTTACCTAAAGTAAAATTAGGTAATAATTTCATTCTCAAGATATAACATGAAACGGAAATAAACAAACTTGATCCATAAATGCACACACATAATAATATAAACGTAATCAAACACATAAACCAAAACAATAACCTTCCATCGGCTGAGGAGCTTCAATCGGCGGAGTACCATCAAACGCAACAGGACCTTGCACCGGCTGAGGCCCGTCCAGCAGCTCAGTATGCGGCACGAGCATCTCCTCATCTTCCTGCTGCCAAATTGAAACAAATCACCAAACATCCAAACACTCAATCACCTATCGCAACCTCGATCTAATAAAAAACCCTAACCTACATCCCTAACACGACAACAGAAACCCTAAATTACCAACTGAACTCCATTAACACACTCCCGTAGCTAATCACAAAACCCTAGCACGATCACAGAACCAAACGGAACAATCTAGAACGTCAATGATACTTTCACACGTAATCAGATGCACACACACAAGTACTTACAACAAAAGAGAATAATAATTACATACATCTAGTGGCTGAGGGGTGACCATAGTCATTATTCCGGTGGTGAATACCTCCGATCAACGGTGGTTTGTAGAGAGAGAAATGCGATGAGAGAGAAATATATGACAATGGCGACTGATGCGCCCTAAAAACGTGTGCGGAAGAACGAAGGGAGACTCGCGTATTGTCCTGAGGGTCGATGGGGGTAAGGACTGGTTGGTGATTATGGGAAATATGTGGGGGTAGTTTTGGAAATTTTAGAGGGGGAGGGGGACATTGTTCCTGTGTGATCGGGTGTGCTAAAACTTGGTGCTTTCAATCAATGGTATGCTTCCACGTCAGAAGTCAACACGACGGTGTTTGACGATTTGATTAGTGTGTTTAGAACCTTAGATTTGCAAGTTTTAGATGCAGCTGTGTAAGTACACGCGATCACAACGTTTTGACCATCGGCAGTGAAGAGATGTAGACACCTAGGGCTTAGTGGAAGAGATAGGCTCATCGGCGGTGGTTTTTAATACAAAAGTCTATGTGGCGCACGATGTATGCAGAGGGAGTTTTTGTGATCGAAAGCGGAGCGTTTGTGAAAATCTATTGCTATTTACGGAGGATTTTTGGAACAGGTATGATGACTGTCGGTCAATCCTGATCACATATGCTCTAAGGTTGTTGTTGGTTTGTAAGATCAATAAGTGTAAAATATCATTTTTTTTCTTTTTTAATTTTCACCCTGTTTGCCGTTACAAACAAATCGAAAAATGACTTAGCTTACGTGGGTTTTTATAGAAAATGATAGAATGAGAATGGTTAATACATAAATTCATAAGATCTTTTAACGTGTTTGTAATTCAAGTTTTTATAAAGATTATAAATTATCTATTTTAATAGGTTAAGTAAATAATCACCCACTTCTGTCATACTTTGATTTATTAATAAGATAAAAGTTCACAAAACATGAAGATGATGTGAGATGTGCTTCTGATGAGTCTCAAACTGACACCAAAGCTAGGCGGAGCTAAGACAATGGAGTAATATTAAAAAAGTCAAAATAAAGGTAGTTAACTAAACTTCTTTTTATTATCTACAAAGTAATTATTATAAAATTTTGATAGTCTGTGATTGATCTATTTCATTTTGTTTCTTTTAAAGCATTGATTTGACTAGGGGCTGTTTGATTACTACTGACTGAATCAAAAGTTAACTCAGTTAAAAGTTCTGACTAAATCTGCATCTGACTGAAACTTAGATGTTTAATTTAATATTTGACTGACTTCGCTAAACGAGAAAAATAAACCAACTAAACCAAGTAATATTCTCTAATTTTCCAAGAATTATTTGAAACACACAAAATAAAATATAAATAGTAATCTAGCTATGAATACTTTTTGTTATTATATACATACTATATCAAATCACCACTACCAAAACTAGACATGTACAAACCGGTTCGGGATCCCAAACCGGTTCGGGTCCCAAACCGAAACCGGTTTGGTCAAATTTGGTCAAAACCGGTTTGGCCCGAAACCGGTTCGGGTCCAAACCGGTTTCAAAACCTAAAAACCCAAACCTATCAAACCGGTTTGGGTCGGTTTGGAACCGGTTCGGGCCCAAACCGGTTCGGCCCAAACCGGTTTTGTTTTTTTTT
>BJCM01156374.1:0-13906 GCA_018326385.1 Flaveria bidentis
TATATATATATATATATATATATATATATATATATATATATAAACGTACACATATATATACATCACGACATATGTACACATGTAAGTTTATTCCATATTTTCTTTAAAAATAACCTGCGTAGGTTGATGATTTTTATAAGATTTCAGCAAAATCTTTTAATGTATCTCTACCAGGGCCGACCCGATATAGTTACTAGGGATGCGATGGGCTTGGGGCCTCTAAAATTAAGGACCACCATTTAAAAAATATTATGTTGGGCATTCATTTGGGCCTTCACATGAAATCCAATCTATGAGTCGGGAGTTGGTAGATTCAAGGGCACACATCCAAAGAAGGCAGACCTCTATGTGCTTGCTCCCATCAACTGATAATCAATAAATCTAAAGAGTTTCTAAGGCTCTGCATTTGGTCCGACGATCGCTCCGCCGTTGCAGCAGGGGATGTCGCCTACTGCAGGTTACACGCCTACACAGTAAAGGAGACACCAAGCAGCCTTAAACAAACCCAGTAACAAACAAACAAACTACGATTGCTCCTCATTTCAGTTTAGTCTGAACTCTAAAGACTGAAGTTTGATCGCCCAGGCTCTAGGGCTTGCAAATCTACAGTCACATAGTATAAGTTTAATCAAGGTTAGGTTACTTGACAATTGTTTTGTCTGATTGTGTCTTTAAAGTTTTATTGTTACTAAGTTAGTTAACTTCTTTGTCTCTTAAAAGTTTGATCATGTTAGGTTGCTAATTGTTTAATTGTTTTGTCTTTTTGAAGTTTAATAAGTTGCTTGTCTGCTTCGATAGTTCATTAGACTAATTTACTTGTTATTTGATATTTAGGTTGCTTTGATAGTTTATTAGATTATTTTGATAGTTTATTACTTTGATAGCATATACTTCATTAGGCTGACATATTAGTTATTTGATAGTTCATTAGTTGAAAAAGGGCCCCATAATTTTAGTTTGATTGGGGCCCCAAAATACATTGAGCCGGCCCTGATCTCTACAATATTATATATTATCCTACAAGATCACTTAAGCTATAAAATTCATCTACTAATATCTATAAGATCCTTTCATTTATTTTACTCTAAGATATCAAATCCATATCTTGAAATAAACAAGATTTTGTTCCATACATATATTCCCCAACCTACCAAATATATTTCCTCTCTTTTCATAAGAAGGTTACACCATTAAAACTCCACCAATTCGTCCCATCTTTTGTACAAATAATCCTATATATCTCCTCTAATTTTTCCCAATGATCTCACTTAATACATGAAAGTTTCAACCACCGTAACAGTTTAAGGCAAGACTGCGCAGAACCTGTAATGCTATCTTGACTTTATCTCTCATTTTAAGATACCAAACAAGCTTGGAATCTGATTATTCTTTTTTCTAACTTCTCTTAAATCAATAAAGTTAACTTTGGTTGAAAACATAAAAGCATTTGGGTTCTGTAAGTTTTCTCAAATCTGCGTGGAAGAAGACCTAAATTTTGGTACAATACTCCCCCTTCCACTTCTCAACAAATCACTATATCATTTTCTTGAACATTCATTTGAACACCCATTTGAACACCCATTTGAACATGCATATTCTAGATCTATTTGATGCACTAATCAACCATGAAGAGGGAACATCTTAACATCCACAAGGCCATCACAAGTTAATGTAAGATCACATACACTATCTACACCATAAACTTCATAAACTCTTCCAATCTAATCCTCCATGAACTTATTTGAACCCTTTATTTTTAACAGATTATTATAAGCATTTTTCAAGTCCCTAAAGCAGCCTTGAAACCCACTCACTTATCCACGACGTCAAGGTAACTCAACATAACCCGCAAATACACAAAATATTGTGTGTAATCACTTCTATTACGCAACCAAACCCATGACACTCCCCAACATCTTATGAATCTTTGAATCATCATATTTTCCAGTAACTAAAAAGTATACAAACTTTCATCTAGCCTTGTCAGTCACAAATACGTATTAACAAAGTCTATGAAATGGGTTTCAAAATCATAATCTACATGTTTTTGGTGGTTAATCATGACTAACTTAATTTAAATATAAAATTTCATGACTTATAGATATGTACCTTGCATCTTACAAAAAATTTAAAAAGCTTAAAAATATATAATTTGAGAAAAATAAAAAAAATAGAGTTAGGGAATATAAATTAATGATAATTTGGGGTTATTTAGATACAATTTATCTTATAGGTTTGCTTGGGTAGGGAAAAGTGTAGGATCAGTTTTGGTCACTCAACACTAATGTTGTGTCTCAAACTCACTAAATCACACTCGATTAGTAATGCAGAATCCCTTTAAAAGTTGATAATAATATACTAAGTAATCAAAGCACAAGAAGATAATTTCCAAGATACTTGTATATATTACTTCTCAACTCAAAGTATTACAAGACTCTTACAAGCATGTTACATGAGTTACAATGAGAAACTATATATACTACTACCTACCACCAGATATACTTTAATACCAGCTGGAAACCTATAACTAAAGCAAATACTAAATTGCTAAAGGTAAAATATCTTAGATAAAATATTATCTAAGATTTGGTAGTTATGACATGTCCATGACTTTTATTTTGTCACAAACTAAAGTTGGTAATTGTACTAACTGATAAGGAATGAACATTGGAATAAAGTATGGTCAACTACATGGGCATGGAAAAGCACCATTCAGTATATCAGATATTTTGCAGTGGAGTTTCAGAAGGACCATACTTATGTCCACTAGTTCATAGTAGATTCTTCTGAAGGTTATTTGGCTTTAGAAGAACAAGTTCTTCCAAAGCCACTTATACTTCGGAATAGGCTATTTCGTCTGAGGCTTGAGACATTCTTCATGCCTTCATACTTCAGAAGTCATTGTCTTGATTACTTCTAAGTGTTGAACTTCAAAAGAAGGAAGACTTTGTCTTTGGAAGTTGGAGTTCCTCTTCGGTAGCTATTTCAGACTTGACCTTCAGAAGCTTAGCATTTGCCTTCGGAAGTTATTCATCAGTTGCACCAAATTGTCTAAATGTTTGTTTTGGTTGCATCAGCCTTACTTGATCCAACAAACTCCCCTTGGCTGATGCTACCAAACTTGTTTTTACTTCTCAACACTTTTAGCGCCAGTGAGAGAAGATATTTATCTGTCTCTTTATTCTTCCCAGATGTGGTACTAACAAGTTTGTACAAATCACTCGTGGATAGGAGATCTAGTCTGCCAATTTGAATGATATGCACCCTCTATTGTGTCCCTCTGAAGAGAGTTAGTTAACGGGAGTTGTACACAAACTCCCATCTAACTGTAGACTCCAGTTCAGGACCTTCAGCCATTTGAAGAAAGGCTTTGCCTTTAGTTACGATCCTTCCTTTTCATCTTTCTCTCTTAGCTTCGACTCTTCTTCAATCTTGGTCCTTGAGGTTAGCTCAACCAGATGAAGACTGCTTAGATGATTTCTAATGTGAGCAACTATCTCAAAGTTGGAGGGATTGGAGAATTCTTTTATCTGCTAACTTCGCAATATCAAATCTGCGTGTAGTAGAGAGGAGGCATTAAGCCTGTTTATCTCACCATTCTCTCTTTCCATAACAAAGTTGTGGGAAGAGTCTTTGAACCTCCACTGTATTATTTTCTTTTTAGACACAAGGGGCTAACTTGGTACCTTGTCCTCTTTCTTCGAATCTAGTAGAGTCACTAGCCTTCTTCTTAGCTTCTTCTCTTCTTCATTTTGAGAGTTAGAGTTGAGGCCAAAGAAATCAATGGCTTGATCCAATGTTCCTCTTGGCAGATCAAGGAATCGTTCTCTAGTAAGCGAACGTGAGGAGCCATCAACATAGGTTGGCTTGACTGACCCCTCACAAGTGATATCGCTCGAAGTAGTACATTTAATGAGCTTTGTCTTGATCTCCAATTCTTCTAAGGAGAGAGTTTTGGAAGGCTAATAGGATGACTTGGGTGGTTGTTGGGTAGGAAAAGATGTTTGGGTTCTATGGAGTGTTTTGGGTTTGAGGATGGGTAGTTGAGGTGGTTGTTATGATTGAATGTATGAGGAGGAGGTTATGATTGATGGTGTGGGTTCAAGAGTGTATGGCTTAGTGGTTGGCTAGGTTTTGATGGGAAAAGGGAAAGAGATTGGTTGAGGTTCAGGTTGAGGTTAGGATTGAGGTTGAGGTGTTAGTTTGGAAGTCATCCCATGTACAATTCTGTATATCTCTTTCCTTCTTCCTGAGCGAATGTTAGCTTTGATGTCATTGACATGTCGTTGCAGGGTCCTTTCTGACATGGGAACCACTTGCCTGCCATAAAAGCCACGGGCCCTGAGAGAGTCTTTCATCCAGGCTTTGTCACCCAGCCTCTTAACAGCTATAAGTTCAGCTTATTCCTTAGCTTTTCCTTAGCAGCCTTCTTTATCTCTTTTTCCATTTGATCTAGTTCTTTCTTGAAAAGCCACAAGTTCGTATCATTGTTGTGAGGAGTTAGTTCCTCAAGTGAAAATCCACTGGAGCATAGGGAAGCTATCCTCTCATTCCTAAGCTATTAGTCAGCTTCATCTTCCTTTCTCTTCTTCTCTTCCTCTAAGGCCAACCTTGTTGCATCTTCTTGTTACTCAATCCGTAGTAGGGTTGCCTTTTCTAACTCAATTAGATCCTCTAGTGGTAGCAGGAGCATATCTTCACTAGCAGCTCCTAGATTGACAAGCTTGTCAATGATCCCTACTCTCCTTTTATTGTTGATAGCCTCCTAGTTGGCTACAATTGTTTTGCTACTTGCAACTAGTAGCTTCCCAGTGGGGAGTCTACCTTTTCTTTTCATCTTTTCCATCCTTTTTTCCTATACTATTTCTTCCGCAATCATCTTCCTTTTTCCTTTGATATCTTTGGAAGTTTGAGACTTGGTAGGTTCGTGTGGAGACGTTTCAGGTTGAGGGGTGATGATTGGAGCATAAGGCAATGATGATGTTTAAGGGAGAGGTAGGTTAAGAAAGTCCTCACTATTTAACTCAGCTGCTAGTTCAAGAATTGCATCTGTGAAATTTAGATCACCGGACAAAGAAAATAACCCTTCCACAGCTTGCATCTTAGCTTCAAAAGATTGAATTGGTTCTTTTGTAGCTTTGACTTCAGCTTTAGAAGTTTGTGGGATTTCACTATCTGTCCCAACTCCCCCTTTGAATTCAATCTCAAGTTCAATGTGGATCTTAGGTTGACCAACTTCTTAGACAGTGGTAGAAGGTGCATTCAACCTTTTAAGCTCTTTAACTCCAAAGTATACCACAACAACATCTGTACATGGTTGTTCAATAGAAGATCTCATCAAGAACTTAGAAAAGAACCTGTTTAGACCTTTGAGCATCCTTGGGTCCACTTGAAGAATGATTGGAGGAGGCTAAGGGAAATATGTTGCTTGCTGAGTAGGATATCTTGAAGTCAATGTTGACAGAGCTAAACTTTATGGTTCCTCATGTGTTTGTCTCTAAACACTCTCCTCCTTTTTGGTAGCATCTTCTTGAGAGCTTGATGAGCTTAAGGAAAAGGTCAAGTAGACTTGAATTGGTACATGCCTAACAAATCTGTCAGTCTGTTTCTCAACTAGTTTGGCCTTGAGACTTTCAATCTTAATTTATTGAGTGGCAGATCTATCCTCTAAAGTATTAACCCTGGATTCAAGGTATGAGAATTTAGAAAGTTGGTCTCTTATTATGAGTTGCATACTTCCCTCATCTTCTTTAACAGAATCATAGGGAGATGAGTTAAAATACCTGGTATGTTTATCCTTACCAGCAAATGTGGTTTCTTGGCACCCTAGTTTCCCTTGCTTAATGATGTCTTTTGTAGAGTCATCAAAGGCAAGGTTGTCGTAGATTCAGTCTTAGAGATGTCACCACTATTCTGATGGCCCATTGAGGCACCACCAATAGTGGAAGTTGAATCTACATGAGACCCATCCACAATAGTAGGACTCACCTCAGTTTGGATTCTCTGATGGGGGCTAGAAATCAATGGTTTCTCTAGGCTCAGTTGAACCTTGGATGGGTGTTATGGATTAACATCATGGCCTTAAAGAGATTTGATTTCTTTATCAGTTCCTATTAATATGTCGGTAAAGGATATGGAAGTTACGCTTAATGACCTGGGACCATGATCAATGTCTAAAGGTATCGAGCCTTTGATTGGGCTTCCCTTTTTTGGCTGCTCAGGGAAGTATAGTGACTCACCCTAAGGGCTTACAGTTTGGGTTTGGGGCTCATGGAATTGAGACTGATGAGACTCAATACCCATATTGAGGTCTATTGTGAAGGATGGTAGGACCTCAGACTGAGTGGGAGCCCATGTTTCCACTCTAGCGATTTTGGATTGAACAAGGGGAACTTGATCAATCAAAGTAGATTGAGCAAGGGTTTGATTGGGGCATCTCTGATATGTATGTTTGATGGGATGAGAATGAAGATTTGGCATTGAGGTGGTTATTGCTGTTGTGGGTTCATAACATGTGGGTTTAACAGGGATGTCACCAGGAGCCATTGGCTCAATCATACCTGGAAGAAGCGCAGTGTGTTTTCACGTAAATTTGGTGGATACCCTCTTCAACACCTTGAAGATAGTCGACCTCAAGTGAGGGATAGGTAGAGTAGCTGCACATACAAGCTTACCCTGATCCAGCTCATAGTTGATTATATGTTGAATAAACCTAGGATACATGTAGAATATGTCCCTTTAAAGGTTTCCTCTAAGATTGTTCAACACAAATTTTGAATAGTTTAACCTGGGGCCTTCTACCAACCTGTGAACTAGGCATCCTAAATCATAGGGAATTTAATTCCAACCCCCTGTTTCCTAAATAATGAATAACTATATGAAGTAGGAACTTCCAGTTGCATAAGAAGTTGAACTTGTAGATAGTTGACCTGCTCACGTCTCCACCATATCCCATTTGGGCATATGTGTTGTCTAAGTGTAATTTGGGGAATTTAGTAGGAGAACCCTCATCATGGAGTTCTAGATGCTCCCTGATGGTCTATTCAGATAAGACCAATTCTTGGTCTCTAAGTCTTGACCTAATAGCCCTAACTCCGTTCAGAGTGTCAATTTGACCATTTCCCCAGAACTAAGCCATGTGATTTGAGTAAACAGTGGGGTTAACGGTTAGGGTTGTGTAGTAGGTGGACTGGTTCAAGAACTGGATGATTTCTTAGAACTCAGCATCCTTGGAAGAGTCAAGGAGTACAACTTGGTTGTGTTGAGTTGATTTGGGAGTAAGATTGAAGATGAAGGAAACTTAGGGCTGTGAAATTGGTAAAAGGATTAAAGGAATAGGTCTGAATTATTTAAATGGATAAAATGGCAGATGGATAAGGTGAAGTGACGGTTTGGGGTATGATATGACAATGGCGGTAAGGTTAAAACCATTTAAAATATTCCGACTTCATAAATAAAATCTTTACCTTTTTACATAGTAGGGCTCAAAATGTTCCCGTTACATAGTAAAGCTTTCTTCCGAGAGTAAAAGCTTATCCGAGAGTAATCTCTTCCGAAGCCAAACTTACTTCCGAAGGTAAACTTTATCATAAGATAAATTTACTTCTGAATCTAAGAAGATCTTTCGAATGAAGAAGTTTAAAAACTTCGGAAATGGATTTAATACAACATCAAATATTTTTCCAAGGCTAAAAACTCTTCAGAAGATGGATTTATCTTAAAGGAATTTCCCTTCAGAAGACACATAAGATATCTTTTGAGGGTTAATTTGTCTTCAGAAGAACTCATAATTAAAAATTTTCGAAGAAATACCTTTTGTAATAGGGCTTAGATTGTATGACAAAGACAAGACACACTTTGAAAATATTTTTCAAATGACATAAACTAATCAATGTTCATCATCCCAATAGCTGTAATAAGATACTTAAATCTTTGTTCATCAAATGCTTTGGTAAACAAATCAGTATGTTGTTTATTTGATTCAACTTTGACTAGTTTAATCAAGTTTTTCTCATGAATATCTCTAATGAAATGATACCTGATGTCAATATGCTTTTGTCTTGGAGTGCTTGATAGGATTTTCTATAATGGAGATAACACTCTTGTTGTCAATGTCGATAGGAGTCTTCATGAAATTGAATCCATAGTCTAACATCTGGTTTTGAATCCATAGTAGTTGAGCATAACAACTAGCAGCAACAATGTATTCAGCTTTGGTAGTTGATGTTGAGACACATGATTGCTTCTTGCTTTGCCATAAGATGATTCTTCCACCAAGAAGTTGACATCCTCCTAATGTTGATTTCTTGTTAATGTTGCAACCACCATAGTCATAATCAGTGTAGCCATAGAGATTGAAGTTGTTTTTCCTTGGATACAAGAGACCCAGTTTAGGTGATCCTTTGAGGTATCTAAGGATTCTCTTGGCAGCAACTAGGTTAGACAACTTTGGAGCAGCATGATATCTAGCACAAATGCAAGTTACAAACATGATATTAGGTCTACTTGTTGTTAGATATATCAGAGATCCAATAATTGCCATATACTGATGCTGATCAGTATCCTCCCCTCGGAGTTAGGACAAAGATAATGATTTCTGGGTATATAGGTCTTTGTTGGCTTACATTCCTTCATATCAAATCTTTTTAAAATGTCACTGATGTATTTAGATTGATTGATGTAGAAACCTTCTTTCATCTACTTTACTTGAATTCCAAGGAAAAAGTCTATTTTTCCCATGGAACTCATCTCAAACTTCTTATTCAGAATGCTCTCAAAGTCTTTACACATTTGGTCATTTGAGGAACCAAATTTGATGTAATCAACAAAAACTTGTATGAGAAAAATGTTTTCCCAACCTTTCTTATGACTAAATTCTTATCAATGGTACCTCTAGTGTATCTATTTTTCAGGAACTTATACGAGCAAAATCTCTCTTGTTCCTGAATACCCACTTTGTGCCAATGGGTACTTGACCATATGGCAGTGAACATAGGTTCCAAACCTTTTTTATCTTGAATTGAAGCAATTTCTCTTATATTGATTCAACCTAACTACTATATTTCAAGGCTTTCTCTACCTTCTTTGGCTCCATCTGAGATAGGAATCATGAGTACAAGCAGATATTCCTATTATGAGTTTGTCCCCTTGTTTTCACACCTTCAAAAAAATATCCAATGATTTTCTCATCTGAGTGAGTGTTGTAAATCCTAAGTCTAGGAATCACATACAAATGCATGGATAGATCCAAATTGGAATCAGGGAAAGATAGGATCAATATCATTTGGTTTTGGAGCAACATTAACAGTTGTCTGTTCCTTCAAAATGTTGCTTCTATCAGCTTGGTGTTGTGTGTTGTCACTGGATGTGTTTTGAGGCTCACTTTGTTGACAACTTGTTGAAGCTACACTGCTTCTTAAGATAGTTATACTAATTGATCTTCCAATTATGGGAGTTTGATTTTTAGCAACTCTTAGAGAGCTTGGAAGAGGTCTGTGTAATTCAAATAGTTGGTCATTATCAGAATTAATTTGAGTACCTGTTCCAACTAAAATATTCTCACAAGAAGATTTAAAATAGTTTGGAAATAATTCTAAATCAAAGATATGATCAGATCCATTCCCCCTAACACAAGGAATGTGCTCATTTACAACAATGTTGGAAGATTCCTCAAATTATTGATTTTTAATGTTGTAAACTCTATAGGCAATAGAATTAGAGAAATACCCAACAAAGATAGCATCATTCGACTTTTGAAAAAATGTTGTCATATTGTCCTTTGTGTTAAGTATGGTACACCTGCTACCAAAGGACCTAAGAAAGACAATGAATGATGGCCTCTTGTTTCATAGCTCGGAAGGGGTTTTTCCATGTGGCTTAATTACAAGAACTTTGTTCTGCATAGAGTATGCAGTGCTGACTGTCTCTGCCCAGAATGTTAGAGGCAGCTTTGAGTCAGCCAACATAGTTTTAGCAGCCTTAATAAATGTCTTATATCTCCTCTCAACAACACCATTTTGTTGAGGAGTTCCAAGGGTGCTATATTTTATGGCAATCACTTTTGAGTTATAGAATGAGTTAAGAACTTGATTCTTATGCCCAGTCCCTTGATCATTCCTAATAATTTTAACCTTGTGATCAATTTTGATTTTCTATTTTAAGAAAAAATGTTTTTAAAGTTTTAATAGTTTCATCTTCAGTTCTTAAAAGCAATATCCATATGAATCTAATAAATTATTCAACAATCACAAGGCATTATGATTTTCTTTCAATGTTCATTATACTTGTGGGACCAAATAGATTCATGTGTAATAAGTGTAATGGAGTGGTAAAAGAGTTAACTTCTTTGGATTTGTTTTCCTTTCAAACATGTAACATAGTTATCTTTACAAAAAATTCCTTTTTAGGCACATCATGTACCAAGTTATTTTTAACCAATTTATTCATGCTTTTAAAATTAACATGACACATTCATTTACAGCACAAAGTTGACTCATCACAATCAGCTTTGGAAAGAAAGTATGATACTTCACTTAGTGAGGAAGCATTATTCATATCCAGCTTATACATATCCCCTCTCCTGGGAGATCTAAGAAGCACTAATTTCTAAAAATTGTCTTCCCGGGTTTCAGGATAATGCACTCATGTTATATGAAAAGCATTTGGTGTTTTTGGTCGTAGAATCAAGAAACACTTAAAACATTATGTTTAAGTTATTTGACAATGTTTACTTTGTTGACCTTTAACTTGTCATTGGATACACTTCCTCTGCCAGAAATATATCCTCTAGCTTCACCTCCAAATTGTATAGGACCTCCATCAAAATGTTGAAATTGTTGAAGAAGAGTTTTGTTCCCAGTCATGTGCCTGGAGCATCCACTATCTATAATCCACATATTTTCATTCTTCTCATGTGGATGTCACTGCACATAAGGTGAAAAATTAGTTTATTAGAAACTCAAGCCTTGTTAGTATTGGGCTCTTCTAATGATGATGACATAATTAAACCAAAGTGTATTCATAAGGGTTTAATAGATTTCTCTAAAAAAGAGGTTTGGGCTGCAACATCTTGTTAGATCTTTCATTCCATCCCTTGGCTAATCAGTGTAGATGAGCTTGATGAAACTTGAGTAGCATGGCACACTTTCGAGGCTTCTTTCATCTCGAAAGAAGCTTTCACCACCTTTTCTTGTGAAACAGTCTTATTCTCAAAAGGTTTCAAAGGAACTCTTTTTTTCTTTTGAATTTTCTTCAGCTTATCTTCCGAAGCTATTTTCCTTTCGGAATAATGTGTTTCTTCAGAAAGTAACTTTGCTTTGGAAACAAGCTTTCCTTTCCCCATCACTTGGACCATGTGATAAGGTCAAAATGTGAGACCTTCTTTGAATCATTCTTTCTTAACATTATTTACATAATGTGTGCTTGCACAATCGTAGTAACAATCTTTAGCCATGTGGTTGTGCAGACCACACACTATGCATTGAATGTTAACATTTGTGGGATGTGAAGACCGTTGTTTCTTACACTTCTTGTCTTCATAATCGGTCTTCCCCTTCGTCTTCTGATCCTTTAGAAGGACAGGATTGTTAGTACTACACTCCTTTCCAGGATCAGAGTTTCTAACCACCTAGAATCCGGTTGAAATGAATACACCCTTTTGCTTTGGGTTTATCATCAGCTTGGACTTAACACCATTCTTGGTAGTTTTTCATGTTGCCTTAGCTCCATTTCTTCTGGCTTTGGTGGTTAGGGGTTGATCATCATCGGTGGGAATAGGTTGTTTACTTGGTCCTTCTTTGTAATGGTCTCCATAGTTGCATCATTCTTCAACTGATGGGGTGATGGGTCAATATTTGGAATCTCTTGCTCTTCAAACCAACATCTTGGTTGTTTTATAGACTCATAAGAATATGGTGGATCTATTTCATTGGTTCCCAACTCACCTTTGTTTTGAAAACAAATCTTTGAGTGGGAGGATGATACAATAATGGCTTGGAAGTTTAGCTCTAAAATAGCATGCTTCCAGACTTTATCCTTACCTATTACTAGTTAGGCTTGAGCCTCAATCAATTTGGAAATTAAATCTCTTATTTGAGTCTTATAATTGTCGTGTTCATGTTTTAAAAAGGACACAATTTTCTCTAACTCTTCAATTTTCATTTTATAGTCAGATTCGCCCTTTTAAAATCAGATTTAAGAATATTTAAAGACTTAATATCATATTTGAATTCCATATTGTAGCCCTGATACATTTTATCTTTAGCAATGCAAGCTGGAGTACAGAGGTGTTCAAATACCTTGTTTTCATCAGTTCCAGCCATCATTGCTTGAGCAGGAGTCATATTCTGCACCATGAAGCTCCAGTCAACCTCTTGAGCAAAAGCAACTGTGTGTTGTTCAGTTGACTTTCCATCGGTTTTGGGTGGCAAGATGTGTGGAGGATTGAGTGTCTCAAGGATTGAATTTGAGAGCTTTGCATTGTCTAGAAAAGTGGCCTAGCTGATTACAGTTGTAACACTTTGACTTCGTTTTGTCAAAACCGAACTTGCTGTTAATTGGGTTTGGGGAAATTTCCTTCTAGATCTCTTAAAGAACTTTTTTGCTTTGTAAGTTAGCAGAGCCATCTGTTGGACAATGTCCATGTACTCAACATCATCCAGGCTAAAACATTCTAGATTATCAATACAAAACTGAAAGTCACTAGAATGCTCATTTCCTAAGGCAAAGGCACAGTTGTCCTGGAAGGGACTTGACTGGTCCTATTGAGACCTTGGAGTCTTAAGAAAGGTAATGTATGGCCTAGACGAACAGGATGGCTGCTGGGAGTAAGTCAGCTACTGCTGAGGTTGGGGAGGACTTGAGCCTTCAGCAACCATTAAAGTGTTGCTAGTAGAAAGGCTGAAGGGTCTGCTCATGTAAGGCCCTGATCCCGGAGACCTCACAGTCGGCCATTCACAACATTAAATACATTAAACATTTTAAATTTACAAGCTTAAGCAGCGGAATTATTTTACCAAAACCCATTCATTTCATTTAAACACTGTTGTTGAGCAATACACTAATGTTTAACTGAATACAAAAGAATTGTTTAATTGCATTACAAAACAACAGCAATAATAGGTATGAATGGATGTCAGTCTTTCCCTGCCGAGTAGCTTCACCCTCGAGTCAACCTCAGCAATATTTACCTGCCAACTGAAAATGTATAAAAGTTAGCGTTGCTAAGTGAGTTCTAGTTTTAAAAGTAAGAAAATACTTTCTGTAAGGTATACATATGAAAATACTCTTTCTATGAAAAATCATCTCTTTACACGTGAGCACGCATTAACTATACAATCAGGTAATGCTTATGTTAGATCTAGGACTTATAGGTCTAGATCAATTTGTATAGGCTTAGAACTTTAACCAATTCTTGTAATAAATATTTGTAATTGTTATTATTGTGTATGCATTAAATATATAGGTTAATCCATTTATGTGTGTGTTGATTTATGTATGGTTGCAGGTACAAACATTATACTTGGTTAATTTATGAAATTGACCAAGTGTAAGAAACATCTACGGATGAAAATTTTGTTCTTCCGTAGATATGTTTCTTACAAGTAACCTTACATCCGAAGATCCTCTGCGGATGAACAACCAGAACCGAAGAACAAGTTTCCTTCGGAAGAACAAATCATCTATGGAAGAACAAGACTTCTACAGAAGAACAAATCATCTACGGAAGAACAAGACTTCTACGGAAGAACAAATTCCTACTGAAGACACTATTCCTGTGGAGTCCAAACACTTGTATAATACAAGTGTTACAAGTCAACAAGTCAACAAGGCAGTTATGCGAATCCCTAGAAATCCGATGATTCCTTAACTGAAACAAATCAAATCCCAAGAGATCCAGTGTTTCTTA
>BJCM01156387.1:0-39578 GCA_018326385.1 Flaveria bidentis
CTTCGGAAGTGAATACTTTGTCTTCGGAAGTTGGAGTTTATCTTCGGAAGTTGATCTTACACTTTGTTTCGGAAGAACTCTTTTTCCTTCGGAAGTTCCACACTTAACTTCAGAAGTCCTTTATTAGTTGTACCAAAATAGTCTAAGTGATTTGGTTTTGGTTGCACCGGCCTTCTTCTTGATCCAACACTCGTACTTTCGCTAAAGTATTTTTACACATTTCGCTATCTAAGACTATCAATTACATAGTTTCTCAAGTTCGAGTGTTCTATATAAATAAATAAACAACAAATTTTCATCTAGTTTAAAATTTTATTTCAAAAGAATAATAATCGATAATAAAAGTTATAACTCTCAATACAAAACATAATTGTCAAAAGTTATAAATATTATAATAATAAAACATCAATATATAAAAATCTTTTAGTAAAAGAAGGTACAATAGTAATCTAATAGGTAAGTATAATAAAATAGATGTATATGTAATATATATGTTTTAGGAAAAATATATATAATTAATTTTTTAACTTGACAAATCTGTAATTTATGGTATTAGAATGGGGAAATATATAAAAACCCCAATAAAATATAGTGATATTATACACATATTCGATATAAGAAAATTCTATATATTACGGTATAATTTTAAAAAAATAATAAGGTATATAAAAGTTATATTACTTTATAAAAATTGGTCAATTAGCATTTAATGCAAAAAGTTAATACAATAGTTAATGAATATGATAATAATACCTTTGTTGTCTATTTTTTTATTTGATCCAAATGACAAAAAAACTATTGCTTCTCATGACAAACAAGAGTTTCTATAGGATCATACTCCTATATATATATATGAATATTTTATGGTACAAAATGATAATTACATGCGAAACATACAAAGTGATAACAATCATTGATTTAAATGATAAATGGTTTAGATTTAATCGGGCATAATCACGCAATAAATACGGCTAGAGGGGTAACTTTGGAAATAACCAACAACTTTTGATTTTTTTTAATTCCCACCCCTTTTTCTAAATGTATGTAACTTTTTATATGATATTATTTATTTTAAATATTGCACCATAAATCGAACATTTTATCCCTCTTTAATCCTACTACTCTAATAAAAGGGCAACTATGTTTGTCACATGTCAATTTTAAACACATCCAATGCCACATGTCATCTTAACATTTAATTATAAATATTTTTCTCGCCCAAAATAATTAAATCTACAAATTTTGTATTAAATTTTTTAAATACACATTTTGTTTCAAAAATTAATGGAATATAAATTAAAACCCTTCCATTTTAAACCAAAAATATATATCTCTTACTTTTACTTTTACCAAACTCTATTGGTTAATTTTTAAAATTATCATCTTATCAAATCTTTATTTTTAAAGACAAAATAAGTCATAATTTAAAATTAATTATTTACTTTAAGATTGTATAGTATCACTTAAAAGCACACCAATTATAATATTTTATATATTTTTTCTATAGAAACTACTATTACTAAAAATAAAGAATTGGTTTTAGAAATTAAAATAAAATATTATTAAAAATGTATTTAAATTAGACATCTATATTTTCAATTGTCTTTTATTTTATTACCATCTCTTTTTTTATTTTTCTTTTTTCATTTGTTACCATCAACAAAATCATTATTTCCCAAAATTTAAGATGTTTTAACTAATTTTTAAAACATGTTCTTATTTCGTTAGAAATATTTTTTTATTTTATAAATGGTTTCTTTAATTTATCTGATAATGTTTTTTTTGTTTTTTTATCCATTTTATTATAATATTGTTTATTAAGATATAACTGTTTAATCAAGTCTATTAAGTTACAAAGTAGTCATTTTTAATATGAAATTTAAAATGTTCTTTTGATTGATTTTTGCATTGTCAATGTTTAGATGTATTATCATATAAGCATAAGTTTAATAGTAAACTCAACTATATATGTGTATAATTATATGCTATAGTTAGTACGGAAAGACATTACAGACCTTTCTTTCTATGAGGTTTTTTCTTTAGTAAATTTTCATACAATTTTACTTACACCATCATATTTTACGTTTTTTTTCATTTACAATTACTCGAGACGACATTAGTCAATATTTATTTATTTTTAATTGTCACGTTAGGTTATTTAATTAAAATTTTAAACTCATGTACATATCAATGGTTTTCTCATACAAAACTTTGACAAAAATTTGATATCATTGTTTATTACATATATTTTTACTCATACGTAATTTTAGTCTTATATTTTAATATATCGTTTTATAATTAATAAAATTTTATTTGATTTACTATTTTTTTTCAACACGTGTAATACACGGGGTTTATTAAATCTAGTCTGAGTATAGTATTGCTATAATCTTAATAAATAAATCAACACTTTTTTTAAAACACTTATGTGTTGTGTGTATAACTTTCATGATTATTAACTATATAATTACGAACGTAACTTGCATAATTATCATATAACTTGTGTAATTATAAATATAACTTGCGTAATTATATTTTTATAACGTGGGTAATTTTACTTTGCGTAATAATAGTTATAACTTGCGTAATAACTCGATTAATTATGTACATTTTATGCGTAATTGTGGGGTGGACGAAACTACCCTTCTGCGAAAAAACACATGTCATGCCCTGACAATTTCGTTCACTTAATATGAAAATTACAATTTGTATAGTAACCGTCCCCTGTATATATATAGCTATTGTATCATGACCATGTAAAATGGTATGTACTAAACTATTTTATCATATATGATAGTTTTTAATATAAATAACTATAAAAAAGACATTGTCTATAATGTAGTTTTTTCAAAGAAATGGAATGTTTCAAAAAAATAAAACCAAATATTTTTTAAAGATGGAAGTTTACCAAATGTTTTTATCGTGATATTAGTTAACGTGATTAATTATTTGTAATTTCAATGATATATATCTTCAAAAACTATTTCTAAAATATTAATTATTAATATAACGCTCGTGGAGTTCACGAGCTTCTCAACTAGTAAACTTATATATTGTGTACAGGAAATTGGTGGGCTATCCACAACAAAAACAATAACTAGGGTTTGTATGTTATTTTAAGATTGCATTTTTATCCCTTTAAATAAATTACAGATTTTGGGTTGCATGCGCTTAGCTCATTTAATCTGACCGACGGACCAATTAACGTATTGAAACTAAATAAAATATAGATTTCCTAAGATCAACCCTCGATCCAGTTTAGTCCTTCTATTAAAATCTTTTTAGACCGTTTATAACTTAATTACAACCTATTAATCTTTTTCAACCAGATAATTGAGTTACACGAGAACTGTTTAGGCTATTAAAGTTTTACAAGAATAAACATTTGTCATGAAAGCTGTTGCACGATTCTATATCATTATTAATAGTTGTTGTTTTAGTATTCCACGGATCTTTAGATAACTTCTGTAATATTAAAAAATGATTAACATAGTATTTGCCGGCAGAAAAGACGATTACATTTAGATTAAAAGAGAACAAGAAATGAAAGATGACATCGATATCACTCACTGAACAAATCGAAGAGGACTAGGGTTAACAGTGGCATAGGACAGAAGCTCTGGATCTCGTTCGAATATCTCCATTTCTTCTGGACTCAATGTGACAATGGCCTCAACACCACCACCCTTTAGTGTGTCATTCAAAGCCAAAAACCTTGCTGGTCCTGCATTCATCATATAAAACCATATCGGCTTTCCCCATCCGAAGTCCATTTCATACATTCGACTGTTCAACAAGCTTGTAGCAAACATGCAGTCTCCTTCGGTTGTCACATCCGCCAGTTGGTTTAGTTTCCTTAATATGTCATTGAACGTCTCACGTGCCTTCTCTCCTTTCATGGACTCGATGTGATCCGAGTTTATTTTTGCTATGGATTCTCTAAGTTCACCCATCATCGTTGGCAAATTCAAGTCGCCATGGGGAAAGCAGAATGCACCAGCTGCATCAATAAGGTTTCCAATGGATTCTTTAGGCAGAGGTGGTGACACCCTTTTACGAAAATTCACCACTGATAGTAAAGCATGAGGTGACTGTGGACCAAAGGGTCTTACTTTGGATGCCGCTTGTGCTGCAGCCTTCCAAACTACAGCAGTTGTTGCTTCCATGCGAGTTGGCGGGTGTGCTGAGCTCGCGCTCGCAACTGGTTGTGCCTTTAGTAAAGCCAAAGACGTAGAATCGAACACAAATCTTTTTGTACTAAGTCTTTTGGTGGATAATAACTTGGATGGTACTGAATATTCTAAGGAAGGATTGCTTGGAAAGATCTCAGAGGCAATGAAACTTGGTGAAATGGTTTCTGGTAGACCTCTAGCAGCTCTTGTCCATGCTTTCATAAACATATAATATGTTTGCCCATCAAAGATCTTGTGCGACACGCTCGAGGAGAACCCAATCCCGCCGCACTTGAAAACATTCACCTGAAAACATATTTGAAGTTGATCAACTTGTTTATTCAAGAATATATATGTCTAATATATTATTCATGTACGGTGATTGATAAAATTTACCTGAATACCAATAACATAATTTCCTATAGAAGATTCCTTAGTACAAGGGCTTTCGGGCAATAACTTTCTTACTCTTTCATCATCTGGACGACGAAGAAAATCTTCAAGTGTCTCGTTGACTCGAGCTTCCGTATAATAGATTCCATCATCATTACACTCAATATGTAAGTTGTCCTTAACTTTTCCAGCAACTGGATAGAATTTTGTTAGTATCTTAGATAAAGAGTCTTTAAGATGTTTTGATCTGTTCGTTAGAACATCCGCAATACTAGCCTTGTCCGTATTAGGAAAAAATAAGATCAACGGGGTGTAGACATCATACATATACTGGTCTATAATTGAGAAGTTGTAGGTTCTTAGGTGATGGGGAGTCGGAGAAGATGGTTTGATGGTATCTCTTGAAATTATCTCAAGATCCACCTTATTAACATCGTTTTCAATCTTATTCGGCAACCTGCATCAATAGTAATAAACGACAATCTACGCATGAGATGCATGTTTGAAATTAGTACATCATAAGGCAACATAATGATAGCGCTTGCCATTTCTAACCTGTATGTTGATTCGCTAGCATTTAGAATCGTCGAGGCGCTATAATAGTGACCAGAATATAAGGATGAAGACCACATTTGATCAGGTTTTGAACACCCGATTGAGTTCAAAGCAAGGTAAAATGGCCGACAAGAACTTCCGTGAAGATGATATCTTTGAGAATTGATGAAACGTTGGGTTACTTTGTGCGCTGAGAACAACCACTTCATTATTGCTTGATGATGATCAGCGTCAGAACATCCTATGTATTCATTTTAAAGGATATATGGAGCTGGTGTATTTTGACTTCTATCATACAGATTTATTCTGTTTTGCACTTTAGATATAATTAACAACACCACTTTATCATGGATACTGATCGAGGATGCTCTGGAACTTGTATGAATCAATACAAACAAAGCATGTAGACAAGGCATGGTCTTTATACATGTGCTGCATACATATATTAGCACTAATAGTCGAATACTATAACTAATATTAATATTAAACATACATGTGTTAACTGCATGGCATGCATAATTAATGATAACATGTTGTTAAAATATTGCAAAATAATAACTGCCCGCACTAAACACATACCAACCTATGATTAAACCTGTAAGGAAAACAAGTGCATACGAAATACTTATCGGTAGGGTTTCTATAACCACTACTATAAAATTATCAAAAAGGATGGCTTCAACACACAATTTATGGTTGTTTTGTCTTAACAACTATAAATAATTAAAAAAAACTATAAATTTTAAATTTGAATAAACATTTTCAGGTTGTTTGTGGAAATAATAAAAAACAGTCGTAAAAATTGATTTTATTAGTTTTTAAAATTTATATAAGATTTAATTACATGGGTGGTCTTTACAGTTAGGGTTGATTTCACTTTTGGTCTCTAACACTTAGAAATTAAAAGATTTGTCCAACCACCACCACCACCACCACCTTCAACCATCAACCACCACTACCACCTTCAACTTTCAACCACAACTACCACCTTTAACCTTCAAACACCAACACCACCTTCAACCTTCAAACACCAACACCACCATCAACCTTCAACCACTAACACCACCTTCAACCTTCAAACACAAACACCACCTTTAACTACCGTCTCCACCACCACCTTCACCATCCTTACCACCAACACCATACCACCCACATAACACCGTCGTTCTTGTCTTCCTTGGAAGTTCAGTTGTCCGGTCAACTTCTCCGGTAAAGTAAGATGATTTCAGAAGAATACTAGACAACCACATTGTATGCCATAACACAAACAGAACTGGTTTAATATTCTCAAAGGGTGGTCGGTGAGGGTGGAGTGGTGCGATGTGGTAGTGTGATGGTGACGGTGATGGTGATGTTGGCGGAAGGGTTAAGTGAGAGTGATAGTTTAGGGAGACGTGGGGGAAAGGAAATATGGTGGTGACGGGTCGCCGGTGAAGGTACTCGCCAATTTGGTGATGTTCGTCGGTGATGGTGGTGGATAAAGGTGGTAGCGGGTGGGCTATGAAGATGATGATCAATGTGTGGACTATCTTTTAGCTAAAAGAGTATTTTAGTCATTTAAAAAAAAGAGTAAATTACCATTAGCATCCCTGACATTTATTCATTTTAACCATTTGCATCCCTGCGGTTTGAAATTTACCATTTGCCCCTGACGTTTCATTTTTATTTCCATTTGAGTCTAGCACACTAATGACGTTAGATTTTCCAGTTAAATTAAATAAAATAATAAAAATACTCTTATTTAATACCCCTTATCTACTCACACCCCATCCCTTTCATCTTCTCTCTATGTCTTTCTTTTTTCCCTCTTTGTGTCCACCACTGCCACCACAACAAATCGTGGTTGCCGCACCACCGCGGTTGTCGCACCGCCACCGGCGCAGCACTGTCGTTGTCGCCGTACCACCACCGCACCTCAACGACTAGAAGAACCACAACCACCCCTATCTATTTTCCTTTCTTCTCTTCTTTGTGTATCTGTGCGATCGGTAGACCACAACCACCAAGACGTGAAATTGTTGTTCTAGAGAAGCATATCTAATGGTGGAAGGGTGAAACACATTGGCGGCCAAGGGTGTTTTGGAAAAAATCACAGATTTAGTATTGATGACCTGCTATGGAGGTGGAGATAGGGGTTTTGGCGGTGGTGATGGGTGGTTGTGACGGATGATGCAGTGGTGGTGATGGGTGGCTGTGGTGGTGGTGATGAGTGGTTGCGGTACGTTGTGGTGATGGATGGTTGTGGTTGTGGTGGGTGGTTGTGGTTGTCGTGATAGGGGCTGCGGTGGTGGTGATGGAAGCTGCGGTGGTGGTGATGGGGGCTGTGGTGGTAGTGTTGGGGCTATGATGGTGGTGATGGGGATACGATGGTGGTGATGATAGAGACTACGGTGGTGGTGATGGGGCTGCGATTGGTGGTGATGATAGGGACTATGGTGGTGGTGATGGGGACTATGGTGGTGGTGATGGTGATGGGTGGCTGTCATTGTGGTGATAGGGGCTGTGTTGGTGGTGTTAGGGCTGCGGTGGTGGTGATGGGGCTGTGATGGTGGTGATGGGGTTGCGGTGGTGGTGATGGGGCTACGATTGGTGGTGATGGGGCTGTGATGTTGGTGATGGGGCTGTGGTGGTGGTGATGGGGCTGTGGTGGTGGTGATGATGGGGATGCGGTGGTGGTGATGGGGTTGCGGTGGTGGTGATGGGGTTATGGTGGTGGTGATGGAGTTGCGGTGGTGGTGATGGGGTTGCGGTGGTGGTGATGGAGCTGTGGAGGTGGTGATGATGGAGCTGTGGTGGTGGTGATGATGGTTGTGAAAATGCTGATGGTTAGTTGCCATGGTGGTGATGAAGGATAGTTTAGTCTTTTTAATAATAATTTTAACAGGAAAACTAACGGTGTTAGTATTCTGTACTCAAATGGAAATAAAAATAAAACAATATAGACTCAAATGAAGATAACATGAAACGTCAGGAGTCAGATGACAATTTTCAAACCGCAGGGTTGCAAATGGTTAAAATGAACAAACGTCAGGGATGCAAATGGTAATATACTCTTAAAAAAATTAAATGTCAAAGTTAACACCTATCCATTTTGGGGACCATCGTTGTTACGTTTGTGCAAACGTTTTGGACCAACTTTGTAATTTCGAAGAGTTAGGACCAAAAGTGAAATTAGGTCTAACCACAGGGACCACCCATGTAATTAGGTCTTTATATAAATAACTAAATATAAAGTTGGAACCACTTTTCAGATCAAGTTTTTGAACAAAAATTTGATATACGAAAAGAATAAACCATAAAAATGTTTATAAAGAGATATACGTTGTAGCTTGAACAGAAATTTTTGAAATTTAGATCAAAATATTTTGAGATACATATATAATACTTTTAACCTTCAACTCAAACCTAATTCCATCATTATATTATAGGAAACTTCTCAATCTTACTTGCTTAATAACCAATTCAAGTTCTTCACTATTCATAACTTTTGTCATTCCATATAATGATTAAGGTTTCTTTTTCGAATCTTCAAGGTAACATTATCGTTAATATTTTTTTGTAGTTTGCTTATTCTACTTGTTATACTTATATATGTACATACATTCATTTAGATATAGAAACCTTTTAGTATATACCCATCTAGAATTAATCTATTAAAGATTAATTTTGGATTGTCCCTTTTTTAGGACTGCTTTTGAATTGTTCTATCTCATTATGCTATATATACATCTAACAAGTTGATTGTTTAAGAAAAACAACACATTTCTCTTTACTCCATCGTGTTTGCTATTTATAGACAAACATGAGGAGTTCAAGTGAGATGTTGTCGATTTTTTAAATAATTCACTTGTTAAAATGTGTGTGTGTGTGTGTATATATATATATATATATATATATATATATATATATACATAATTCACTTGTTCAAAGTGGGTTAGGATCCAACACCTTAGATTAGTTTTGTTTTACCCATCCGTATCATATTACTTCTTTATTAATACCTATTTTCTCTTTGTTTATTTTTCTCAAATGGATCGTAACAACTGGATGTATGAAACTAGACGTACCAAAAAAAGACTTTTGATAGGACTACAAAGTTTTCTTAAGGCTACTCAAGAGGACAGTGTGAAAAAGGAGCCAAATCCATTATGTGTCTTTATATAGAATGTAAAATTTTACTTGTAACAATCGTTACAATACAAAGATCGATCTCATGATTGTGAACACGAAATATAAATAATCACGGAGTAAGAATAAGTAGAATCAATCAAATAAACTCATAAGTAAATAAACAGAACTTATATTGATCTCTAAATTGAAATGGTTACAGTAAATACATAATTCATGAAGTGATCAAAAGCTTTCTAATTACATTACAAAATGCATATTTATACTAAACTATGGTTCTCGTGCGAACAAGACCTTTTAACAATAATATCCCTAACAATAATATCCATTACAAGTTATAACGATTACTTAAGTGTGATTGGTTCCCATGATGAACAAGTCATACGTCATTAGGAGCTGGCAATAACCTCGGCTTTAGCACCAAATAGGCTTGTCAGGCCCATAGATCTATGACGTCGCTAGGCTAGAAATAGTTAATGATTGTCAACACATAATGTCTATCATATAAGTATCACAATATACAAATAACCATTACAAGATTAAAAATGAATTGTTAGTGCATTTATAAGTATCAAGACGTTTACAAGTGTACATTTATAATTTTAACATGTTTCACCCCAAAATGTGTGAAATAATATAAAAGAGGGGCATGAAACTCACATGTTGTATAAGTTGATCTTAAGAATAATAATAAGAATTTAAGTAGTGCTCCAACGATTCTTTTTACAAGATACGTAAACGTATAAGTTTTAAGTTTAGGTTTAAAGATAATATTAACGATTCCTACGTGAACTAGGGTTACAATTGGAATTTGGGCTATAAAACAGTGGAATTAGTTATATGGTGATTTAATAGAAAATGAAATGACTCGTTAAGTAACTAATTTAAAGAATGACAGTTAAATCTTTTATAATGATTAATTAAAGATATATAAGGTATGAAAAGAAAGTATGTAAATTTCGATAATACAATTAAACAAATAATCGAATAAATCCCAGATAACGTCTTTGCCCAATAATAATTTATTAATATAAAAAATTATTTAACTTTAAAGTCCATTTTATAAGAATTAGTTTAAAAATAACCTTTGTTATAATGTTTTATTAAGAAAAAATATATATAAGTATTTAATATTAAAATTACATAAAATAATTAGGTAAATTTTAAAATGATTTTAGTCATTAAAATGATTTTTACATTATTTATGAATTTTTTGTAATTTTAATATTTAAAGAAAAACATTTTTTAAAAAAATAACGGTGCCAAGGGTCGGACCTGACCTCAAGTGTAACAAGGTGGTTGTGTTACCATTAGGTTGGGCACCTATGCCTAGTTTAAAGATGGTTTCTTTTCTTTAAAATAATAACCGTCAAGTTTCCCCAAATCACAAGAACCCTAGAATAATTTGGAACCAAATTGATCACCAAATCGTTTATGATAATGATGATAATCATGGGACTTATTTCCCCATGTAAAAATGAGCATGTAGGTGGGTTTAATTAGCCGGTGTGGAGTCGAATCGATGATGATCAGGTCGAAGAACAATCGAGACTAGGTTGCTTATGGTTCGTGTTGCAAACGTTGATAATAACCAAATTTGTTGCTTAGGAAGCTTCCAATGATCACAATGATCAAAAGCCCTCTACTAATTTCAGTTAAATATGACAGAATGATGATGAACACTAGAGTAGCAGGTCGTGATGAACGAGAGGTTTGTTTGGGATGTTCAAGAGTGATTCTGATGGTATTAAGTTTGATAAAAGTTTAAGATTAGTTAAACGATCGTTTAGTTTGCAGTTAATTAGATTATAATTGAGTTTTAGATATCAAACAAGTCTATGGTTACAGATTGCTAGTTACTCAAGTTAAATGTGTTCATAACCGATGTTTATACCCAATTAAATTAATTAAATGAGTTCGAATCTTGTTTTCGAATCAACTGGAACAATTTGGGTTCATAATTTGAAGGGTTAGTGGGTTTTGAGGTCTCACCCGAGGTTGGCCGGAAGTTGGCCGAGAAAACGGGGGTTGGGGGGTTTGGTTTGGGATTTAAGAAATTTACACAATGGGTCCCTGTAGTTCTAATTTTTGTTATTTTATGTATTAAACTTTGATCTAAAGTTTTTATCAGGACCGTGTAGGTACGAAATACTAACTGATAATGCATGAAACCAGATGAAATAGTGCGGAATCCTATTTGATTGGCGATCCAATCAGTGAGAACGTTAACCCGATCGACATAAAAATAAACTAAACGTTAAGAACAAGTAGGAATCGATCAAGAACGAACTTTGAATTTGGATTGGGTGTTCTGGACGCTCTGGACGACTAGGGTTTATGTATATTCGAAGTCTCTTTTAAAGTGTTCTCTCAATTGTTATTGAATTCTCTTAAGTTTTTCCACGAATTAAGTGGTATTTATAGGTTTTTAGTTTTCATTCGTACGACTGAACCATTAGCATGGTTTAGTTGTGCGATTGAATCATGCGATTGATTTATGCGCACGACTGAAGATTTACTCATGCGACTGAGTCAATCTTATGTCTCAATCATACGACTTATCCAGTCTCCTGGTTCAGTCGTGCGACTGGTCCATAAGCATGATGTATTCATGCATATAGTCCATTAGCATGAAGACTCATCCGACTAGGTTGAACATATTTCTCAATCATTATTGACTAAGAACTATGTACAATATCTTCAAACCTATATAAGAAGTTCATACATATGAATTATACTCAACACAATAATAATATGAAATAGATAAACATTAATAAGCAACAACCACATATTATATATCATTAAATTAATTCATTACATATGTGTAAGACATGAAAGACTTTTACATTAAAGCTCATAAACTAGCAACATGATGTATCTACAAACTCCCCCTTGGTCCTAGTTTACTCTAATGTCTAACACTCTTTACATGTTCTTCAAATTTCTTGTACTTCTCCACTTTTGTAACTCCTGCATGTATTTCAAAAGCAAAGCAGAGTCGTATGACGTGTTAAAACTGGAGAGCCTGTACAATATCCTGCGTGTCATAGAACAGTGCCCACTTGTATATTGTGTAGACATCTTCAGCTCACAGGTATGTAAGCCACATTGGGTCGAATACCCTGATAGTCTATATTTTTCCTTCTCTGTTCAGAACTATGACCGCTTCACCCATCCTCCAATCATAATACCACTATTTGAAGTGTGGAGTGAAGTCATAAGGCATTTCTCGTAAGAGAATCTTTGACATCGTACGCGGAGGACTCCACTTCTGCACAACTTTAGGCTTTCCAAATATAGGATCCACTTCAGACCTACGAATGTACCTCTTCGGTTGTTGAGGTCTGAAGTTTACCCACCTAGTGTGGCATTCCTTCTTTAATGCAGTCTCAAACCAACCTGACATCTTTCTTGGATTAGCATATAGTAGATCTAAGCATACCAGTCGGTTGAGCTCAAAACCAGGAAGAGTCGTCAAATCATGAGGATATCTGAAGTACTCAATCCCCTTCTCTCTCTTTACATCATATACGTCCAAATATTCAAAATAAGCCCATTCAGCTAGACACTTTCCGATGTCGTTTGACTCTATAAAGCTTTGTGTAGACATTCTGCTTTTGGGGCGCGCGTTGGGCTTTCATCTCTGTAAAACAAGCTGCCCATTCAGCTTTCTTGATATCAACATTTGCTTCTAAAGCTTGGGTTGTGCTTTCTTCTTTCTTCTTTTCTTTTTCTACTTCTTCCAACTTCTCAAAAGTACCACTTTCAAATGTTTCACCCAAGTTGGGGATAACATGTCCTTCCGGATCAGTGTACTATGGATAATAATCAGTAGTGACATCCTATATCTCGATTTCGTCTACGTCGTTCAGCTCATCGTCAATTACCACATCAACTTTATGAGCACCTTTGACCATCTCATCAGGATTCAGCCTGAATATTTCAGCAAGCTGTTCATCCGTTAGGTCATGTATGATCTCTCCCTCCTCTGGAGTGTAGCTCATAGATCTTCTAACTATCCCTTGCAAGTCAAGAATCATGGTTAATTGAGTCTTGACTTGCTGATGGGGTTGGACATCATACTTTTCTGTCTGTTGAGCTTCATCTGTTTGATTTAAGCATTTAACTCATCACACATTAAACATTTATCGAGACATTTAAACATAAATAATCATTAAGTACATTAATGTAATACATAATTCAAGTACAAAAGTTTTTTAAATAAAAAGACATCCAATAATTACTTTTGTCTTGATCTGTTGGTTCTTCAGCTTGAGCCATGTTAGGATCGTGTATTGAAAGAAATACTAACTAATTAACATGTATACCGAATCAAATAGTGTGGAATCCTATTTGATTGGCGATCCAATCAGTGAGAACGCACGTAGAAACAATTATGGATTGAATCTAAACGTTAAAAACAATTAGGAATCGATCTACTACGATCTATGAACTTGGAGTATGTTCTTAGAGGTCTCTGGACGGCTAGGGTACGTCTGAAGTCGAAGTGTATTCAATGCTTTGTTTTTTCACGAATTAGGTGGCATTTATAGGTTAGGGTTGCTCATTCGGGCGACTGAACCATTAGCATTGTTCAGTCGTGCGATTGAGCCATGCGGTTGATCCATTCGCATGACTGAGTGTTCAGTTATGCGACTGAGCCAATCTCATGTTACAATCATACGACTAATCCAGTCTCCTAGTTCAGTCGTGCGACTGAGTCATTCGCATGAAGTTGTTCATGCGTATGGTCCATTAGCATGGGCCATTCACATCATAACTTCATATTACTAAGTTTGAATGTATTAATTGTCATTACATTATTTATATTAGTTCAACAACCACAAACCTATATAATTAATTCAATATGCGTTAAACAACTCTTTAATGAAATGTTAAACATTATAAACACAACCAAACATTTACATTTCATTAAGTACCCAACTATTACATAAGTGTAAGACATTAAAGACATATTACATTATGTTCAGAAACTAGGGACACATGCATCTACAAGCCAGACATGTACACCACACAATATTTAATTAGTTCCTTAAAAGATCTTTGATCAGGCTGAAATTATCACACTGCAGATGCACCAGGAGCTTAGTTTCAACTTCACGGTCATCACCTTCTTCTAGGATCTTTAGTACTTCTTCAGCAAGCTTTTGGCCCTGTTGTGGATCGATCAGCAGCTCATAAGCCTGAGAGATCTTCCACTGGAGCCAATAAGCATCAACGTCTTGTACATTAAGTGACATAACCTCATTAGCTTCTTGAGCATCTTCATCATCCATACCACCACCCATTTGCATAACATTATTCTCATCTCTATCCAAAACATCATCTTCTTCCTCTTCATCAATTAGGTGAAGATCATGTGAGAGCACTTGAACAGGTGGTTTATCATATGTGCAACGTGTGCATTCTGGATTTGGTCGGACATCTCATAAACTCCTCCACGCTTGGAGACTAGACACTTTAGGATAACATGAGCCAAGTACTTGAACTGGAGGCATGTGTTGCTCTTGTTCAGTATGCGGCATTGATGTCTCCTGCGTACTTGATCCTCAGAAAAACATCTACGTGTGCACATATGTTGTGCTTGGTGCACATCATCCATCTTTCAGCCATATTGCTGCAACACAAGAAATATATACACTTGATTGGTTGCTAGACTTAACAGGTGAAATTTGAAGGATCTTGGTCCATAGACTCAATCGTGCGACTAAACCATACGTCTGAGTTCAGTCGTACGATTGAGTTTAGTAGTACAATGAGCCATGTTTTTGAGTCAGTCATGCGACTGACCCCACACGCGTAATTCACTCGTGTGATTGAGTCTTGCGTCGGATCAGTTTTGATGACTGAAGTTTATCAGCGTGTCCATTCGTATATCTCACTGTTGAACACCATAGATTTGAATATTTGTCAAAACATGACATTACACTTCGTGTTTATATTCATTTGGACCACAGAGACTCAAAATAACACTTAGTTTCATTTAAATCGACATGTATGTCCATTTAAGTGGTCTATTCTAAAGAGTAGTCTCGGTTTCAGCATTTTTAGCTCTAAATGTGCGATTAAGACATTCATTTTGGCCGATTTAAGTTGTAACGTACCTGTAGATGATTGAGAGATCGGTTAAGATCACAATCAGCAAGTAATCAAGGTAAACAAAATTTGAGCAGAGTGTCTACGTATGAGAGATGTATGAATGCTTTGAAGGGTGGTGAGAAATACAACCGACTCACCCCTCTATTTATACTAGTTTAAAGTTTAGTTGTGAAACTGGACCCATACACATGCTCCATTCATGCGACTAGGGTTCAGTCGTGCGATTGGCTTAGACTTCTTCATCCAGTCGTGCGATTGGTTCATTCTTATGGTCCAATCGCATGGATGCCCCATACTCATGGTATAGTCGTGTGAATGGCTCATACTTATGGTCCAGTCATGTGACTGGCTCATACTTATGGTCCAGTCTTGTGGCTGTCTCATACTTATGGTCCAATCGTGTGATTGGCCCATACTTAAGATCCAATCATGTGACTGGCTCATACTTATGAGTTTGACCTCACACACTTTCAAACACTTACAAATTTACCTTTATTGAACATTATGACCGTTGATTATCTATGACATGACCCTTTTTAATTTAAATCCGTTTGATCACCTCAGACGTGGTCTTTTTAATTTTAAAGCGGATTGGTCACCTCAGACGTGACTTATTTTAATTTAACACCGATTTGTCACCATAGACGTGACCCGTTTCAATTTTTAACATTTTGGTCACTTCAAACGTGACCCCTTTTGAGTGAGTGATTCATAGATTAATTCTGGTTGTAGAGTCCGACATCTACGTAACAAAAGACTAGAAAACAAAATTTTGAAAACAACTTGAAATTTAAAACAAAACACAACATATTTTTGTAATATTGATTTGAGATGGAATTAAACCTATTAGAGTACATCTAACCGATTTTATTTCCTTAGCAAATCAGCTTCAAGTTAATTTGATCATTTCTGGAATGATTCATTATGGAATCATACATGTATATTAGAATCATTTGGGAAATTTTAATAAACCGTTTTGATGCTAGATTATTGTTTTGACTGAGAGTCTAGCAATTTTACGAAACCATACTACAACTATAAGATGCGCACAATGATTTTGACTGTCAAGAATTGCAACTCATGATGATTGTCAGTATATTTGTCCACTTAAATCCATACACAGACTTTTGACTCACATTGGTGATGAGTTAAGGTTTAATTATTTCAACAAGCATTTGTGGATCCCACACTTATATGGTAATCAACATTCCTCAGGAGATTTTTTGAGCGGTCTACGGGTATATTTCAAGAAGAAACTATTCTAAGAGCTTTCATAGAGATGCCAAGCCTCAGGTCAGTGCCATCGCACAACAGAGAGGTACAAACAACAATGAATTCTAGAATATTTAGGTTATGCTTATCCTCAGGTCAGTGCCACCGCACAACAGAGAGGCACACATCCTATCTTCTTGTTAGAGCATTTATTTTTCTTTTGCATATAACGCACCAGCAACATAAGTTATTAGCTTGATTTCATTTAGCATTTTTCCATATGCTTTGCTCAATTTTATGGTCATCCGCACACATTTGTGGCGTTTATTTTGCTCGTCACCCCTTATTAGAAATGCGTTGATTGTGTTAACCAGGGATAAGATGGGAACCCATAACAAATTGAATAACTTAGTTTGAATTTAAACCACCAATGAGGTCTACTCATCTATTTTGTTGAATCTACCTACACATCATATAATGAACTAGCAACCTTTAGGTCTACTTTCTTTATGTTATCTCAATAGCAGACTAGTTTTCTATCATTTTTCCTTTTATTTTACTTAAACTTCTCAAACTTATACTTTGAATTTTGCATCTTAATCATTTAAAATCTTTTAAAGTCCCAAACAATTTGTTCCCTGTGTACTATCATTTTCCATAAACGTTGAATTAGAATCACAGATTTGATTTCATTTCTTTTAGCTGAGCTGCCCTCCTCCTCATCGTTTTTTTAAGTAATTAAATACTGCACTAATTTAATACTAAATTAAACTATTCTCCCCTAAAATTCTAAAACCGAAAATCTTTTTGTATTTTTGGATTTTTAATAGACAAGAAAAAAAATAAAATAAAATAAAAGAAAATAAAAAATAAAAAACATGTCGGACTACACACTTTCTTCTTCTAGAATAACTTCACTTTTATATTTCACGCCATTAACCTTTAAAAGATATAAAAACCTTGGTTTATCAAATGCTTTTGTGTAGAGATCGGCGCGATGAACATCCGTATTAATTTTAACAACATCGATTAATTGCTTTTCGAAACAGTCATGTATAAAGTGATATTTAATACTGATGTGTTTAGTTTTAGGGTGTTGGACTGGATTTTTTGTGACAGCAATAGCAGCAGAATTATCAAACAAAAATAGGGGTGTTAGAAAATTGCAAACCATTGTAGCGCATTTGCTATTGAATCCAGATGATTTGCGAACAACAACTTGCAACAGCAATGTATTCAGCTTCACAAGTTGACAGAGCAACTGATGTCTGCTTCTTACACTGCCAAGTGACTAACCGTCTACCGAAGAACTGACAACCCGCAGATGGTGACTTGTTGCAACCACCATAGTCTGAGTCACTATACGCTGTAAACTCAAAGTCATCATCATGAGTATACCACAACCCTTGTGTTGGAGTACCCTTCACATATCGAAAAATCCATTTAACTCTGATGAGATGATTTACTTTTGGTTTGGCCTGATTTCTTGAACATAGACATGTGGCGTACATAGTATCAGGACGAGAGGATGTGAGATATATAAAGGATCCTATCATCCCTCTGTACATGGTAGCATCAACCAGATCACCATTTTCATCAAGTGCCACGTCATGGTTCGTGGCCAGTGGAGTTCCAGCAACTAAGGCGTTCTCCATGTCGAACCGACGGAGGATATCACCTACATATTTGGACTGATGCAGGAAGATTCCTTTTGGTGTCTGATCCACTTGTAATCCGAGAAAAAACTTCATCTCCCCCATTGCACTCATCTCAAACTCTACTTTCATTACAGATTCAAATTCGTTGTATAATTCTTCATTCTTGGAACTAAAGATTATGTCATCCACATATATCTATACCAACAGTAAATCATTGTCTTTTTCTTTGATGAATAATATACAATCAATCACCCCTCTGTGAAAACCATGTTTCACCAGATGAGTTGAGAGTTTCTCATACTAGGCTCTAAGGGCTTGATAGAGCCCGTAGAGAGCCTTGCCCAGTTTGTAAACTCTATCCCGATAATAAGGATCCTCAAATCCTTTGGGTTGACTGACGTAGACTGTCTCACGGATTTCACCATGAAGGAATGCACTTTCTACATCTAGTTGATAGACTTTAATCTTCATGTAGGATGCATAGGCTAGAAAGATATGGATTGCTTCCATTCGAGCCACAGGTGCAAACACTTCATTATAGTAAATGCCTTCGACTTGTCTAAACCCTTGAACCACAAGTCAAGCCTTGTTTCTGATTATGACCCCTTGTTCATCTTTCTTACACTTCAAGACCCATTTAGTGTCAATCACCTTAGCACCTTTTGGTCTATCCACAAGGGTCCATACTCCTAACTTTTTGAATTGTAAGAGTTCTTCTTGCATAGCACTGACCCATGCCTCATCGTTTAAGGCTTCACTTAGATATTTTGGCTCAAATTAAGACAAAAAAACATCAATAAGAACCATCTTGAAGATAGCCTTTTTCCATGACTGAGGCATAATCAGCCAGCTAATTTCTTGTTTGTACTCCTGATCGAACATCTCCAATGACGTTGTCCAACGGATGATACACATTTATCCGGGATCCAGGAGTGGTGGGAAAAACTACCTCATTATGCATATTGTGAAACCCAGGTTCAATATCTGAAGGGTATGAGGTTCTGATGTGTCAAAGGCATCAGGATATGATGCTTGTGTACTTTCATTAGTGGGAATGTGTTCCTCCTGTTCCACATTTGTAGTCTCAACTGCTTCATCATCAGAAGATGAGTCATTTACATCAAGTGCTTCCCCTAAATGATTAGAAGAATCGGCTGGTGGAACCGATGTTGTCGAATCTGGTAGTGGAGTGTTCAGAACATCATAGATCATCCTTGTAGACAGCTCATCATCAGTGGGAGAAGGCGGTAGATTGAAGGATTTAAAGAAGCCCTCATAGTCGAAGAAGAAGGAGGGTCCTTTTCTAGCAGGGGGTGGTGTATCTTTGAACATCAACGTTCCACCAAACCTCAACTTGATCTGTTGAGTTCTTATAAACTCTCTTGTCTTGTATGCTATATTCAAGAAAGATACCTTCTTCTGCCTTCTCACTAAACTTCCTTGTCTGGGTTTTCTTCAGCAGCATGCATGGTGCGCCAAATGGTTCTAGATACTCCAAGTTGAGTTTACGTTGCTGGAGCAGTTCATAACATGTTTTCCTATGTCGTTTGACCACTAAGACTCGATTGAGCGTGTAACAAGCATTAGCCACTGCCTCATTCCAGAATTGAATAGGCAATTTCGAGTCAGCTAGCATTGTCTTGGTAGTCTTTATCAAGCTTTGATTTTTCCTTTCAGCAACGCCATTCATCTATGGAGTTTAAACATAGGTAAAATGATGAACAATTCCTCTCTCTCTACAGTATGCCTCCGTCCATTGATTCTTGAACTCAGTTCCATTATCTGATCAGATATGCCTTACTTTCTGCTTGTATAGTGATTCCAAACTAGTAACTAGATGTTTGAATTATTCAAAAATTTCTGATTTTGCTTTTAGAAACATCACCCAAGAGAACCTTGAGTAATCATCCGTTACTACAAAGCAATATAGATCTCCAGCAATGCTCTTTGTACTGACAGGGCCAAACAGATCCATGTGTAGATGCTCATGAGGAAGATCAATTAAATAAACTTTCTTTGCCTTGTGAGACTTCTTAGTCTGTTTCCCTTTCTTACATGCAACACAAAAATCCGGAAGTTGGAAGTTTTTTACGGTTACTCCATTCACTAAATCAGTTTGTTCCAAATGATTCTTCTTCCTTGGATTAATGTGTCCCATTCTTCTATACCATGAGATTGAATCCCTCTAAGTTGCCTTTGACAAGAAGCATTGAACAATGTGATCAGTTGTGGAGGCTTTTGATAGATTCAAGACATACAAATCATTATATCTTGAAGCTGACATAAGAACTTTATCCTCCTCAATCACATAGTCCTTCTTGAACATGTAGCACTTCTTATTGTCAAATACAACTTTAAATCCTTTATCACAGATCTGGGAAACTGAAAGTAAGTTGTTCTGTAGTTGTTGAACGTAGTTGACCTTGTCAAACTTAACTTTCTTGTTTCCCACTTCACCTTGAGTAGTGACATAGCCTCCTTTATTCCCAGCAAATGAAACGTATCCCACTTTAATTTGTCTGGCGTTAAAAAGGAGAGACGAATTCCTTATCATGTGCCTGGACACCCCACTATCAATAATCCAAGTATTAGTGATAGCGTTGTAGCGGCCACCCTGCACATTCAAAGAAACTTATTAGTTCAGATTTTGGACCGAAGCCTTATTTGGCTTGGGTGACCCGGAGGAATCACACATCATAAAGTCAACCCATTGTCCTTTAGAGGATGAGGGCATATCTTTCTTCTTAATCTCCTCACTATCAGACACTATACTTGATTTTTCTTTCCATAAGCCAGTTTTGTGTAAGGTCTATTTGTGATAGACAAATGACTGGCTTATTGTTTGAACTTTAGGTTCATTCCTACTCTTAGATGGAGTATTAGATCTCGATTTAGAAAAAAAAAATTTGCATCAAAAGGTTTAATTTTCTTTTTGGGAGTCTGATAATAAGGATAATTAGCAGAGATATGTCCTCGTTTTCCACAATTGTAGCAAGATCTCCCTTCTACAGATTGAGGAAAATATTTATGTGGGTTTGAGTTTTGTAAAGGTGTGACCTTTGTCTGTTCGGGTTTTGTCACTTCCCTTTTAGATGTTTCAGCCTTATTAACAAAATTAATTGTTTTAACGTTTTGAACATCTTTAACTTGCATTTTATTTGGACTTTGATGATTAACATGTTTATGCTTAACTAGTTTAGTCAATTTTGGTTCCGAAGTAGACGTTTGTGACCCTAACCTTACATTAACCCTTTTAATTTCATCATCCAAATTCTCAACCAGCATTTTACCTTTAGATTTCAAATTAGGCTCCTTCTGTCTAGTGATCTTTTGTACATGTTTGACTATGGAATCGGAATCACTAACTAGAGGAGTGGACACCACATGATCCTTAACTAGGTTGTCATTGACAGGTCTACATTTTGTATTCAAAAGGATTTCATGTGGTGGTGCTTCTTTCACTAAGTTTTGAACTATGTGAGAAGAACTAGCCCAACTATACAGTTTTTGTTTTAAAGAATTTACCTCGACTTCCAAAACTGCTTTTTCCTTTTTGGTCTCTTCTAAAGAATTTAAATAATACTTTATATCATTTGATTGATTTAAGGCAACAACCTCAGTTTCCCTTAGTTGTTTCCCCAAAAGTTCTATCTTTTCTTTAAAACTGCACTTATTTTGTTTTAAAATACGATTAGCTTCAGTGCAGAGTTGTAAATCATTTACTAAGTTATCATTGTGTTCTAATAACCTAGCAAATTTCTGATCAATGCTTTCTTTAAATTTATCACATTCATGACAAGCATGTTTATCAAATAACTGGTCTAGAGAACTTACCAATGATGTATCGGTTGAAGTAACAATCAAAGCAGAATTAGATCCTTCGGTGGCTGGAGATTCTGAACTTGTTGCTCTAAGCTCTTCCTCAACTAGGTGATTTACCACATTCGCATCTTCTTCAATATCCAACGTCACTTGCTCAGCTGCCATCTCACCTTCACTAGCAGACCCATCATCTACGACTTCAACAAAAGCAGTATTTGATTCTCCTAGAGAAACAAAATGGAAGGACTAGTCTTGTCTTTCATAACCTTGAGCAGTAAGAGCTTTTGTCTCTTTGGTTGAAGAGGCAGTTCCAATCACATCCTTGCCTTGACGGTTAAATGTGGGAAATAGGTTTCCATTTCCAGTTTTCTTGGGCTTTACACATTCACGTTTAAGGTGCCCCTTATAACCACAGTTAAAGCATGTTACTTCGGTTTTGTCAAAACCAAACTTTTTAGCTCTTCTGACTACACTTGCCAAGGCCCACATGATGTCCATTCTTTATAGCTCATTCTCATCAACTTGCTCGTAATCTTCATCTGTAGATTGACAATTTCCAATCTTCCCGGCTACTAAACCATCATAGGATTGGACAACAGCTGCTAGAAGATCCATGTGCTCTTTTGCAACTTCCATTATGATATTACCAAGATTCTCGGTCTTTAACTTTGTAGTATTGGCTTCAGGCACTATGTATTAGGTAGTAGATGACCCTGACGTTTCTGGTCCTGAAGCAATGGAATGGGAGGAAGCAGATGAACTAGACACAAAAGCTGTTTGTAGAGGTGCTCCTGAAATAGCTGGAGACGAAACTGAGTTGTAGAGTGAAGGATTCTAAATGTAGGATCCTTTCTTTGACTTGTACTTCATCCTCAGTTCTTCCTCTCTTAACTTCAAAATGAAGTCATTTATGTCTAACGTTGCAAGAATGTCATTCTGTCTGAGATTGGACATAAGTGAATCCCATTTATCAGCCAACCCATCAACAAAACTTGAAACTTTATCTTCCATTGATGTGGTTACACCATGTGTGTGCAGCTCACTAATTAGATTATAGAATCTATCAATTATGTCATCTAGGCTCTCATTTCCTATTGAGGAGAAATTATCAAACTCCTTCTTGAGAGCCTTACGCTTCAGTGCCTTTAACGTTGCATTACCACCATATCTATTCTTTAAAGCCTCCCATAACTTTTTGGCCTGTTTGTTCTCAGAAAACTGATGAAAGATGTCTTTCGGTATTGACTGAGTCAACAGGGCATAAACTTTCTTCTCAGCATTGAAGAGTATCTTTTGTGCTTCATTCATTCCTCCTAAAGTTAGTTTGACTTCATTAGCACTGAGTGGCACCGTGTAACCAGTCTCGATGGATGTTCAAAGATTGGGATCAACTCCATTTAAGTAAATCTCGAACCACTGTTTCCATTGTGGATAGTCATCTAACGTTATATGCTTTGGTGGTTTATTGTGATTTCCTATCTCATTTTCCAGAAGCAGAAGGTTCTCGATACGTGAGTCCTTCTCGGCAGTACATATAGCAAACTGATCTTCCATTTGTATGAACTTGGTACTTGGAGAACAGGACAGTTTCAATCGTACGAATGGACTATGAGTATGGTTCACTCGTGCGAATGAAGGGTGCGAATGAATTCAATTGTGCGATTGGATTTAGTCGGGCGTATGAACAAGACGAATGAACTCAAACGACTAGAGCTGTTCTTTCGTGCGAATAACGATTGCGACTGAGTTCAGTCGTGCGAATGGAGTGTACGAATGAGTTCAATCGTATGAATGAGCTAATCGTGCGACTGAATGTTGCTGTTTTGGCAAAGTCAAAGATTTTGACACTTTGACACAAAAACACGATTTTCCCAAGAACCCTAGTTTGTCGTATAGTGAAAAATCGAAACTTTAATGCCGAAAATGTTGAAAAACTTTTTGACTCAAAAGGATGACTCTTTTGAATGTAAACGTAAACTTTAACACCAAAACTAATCGAATCACATGCAAAATCAAGATCCAAAGCTCTGATACCACTTGTCAGGACCGTGTAGGTACGGAATACTAACTGATAATACGTGAAACCAGATCAAATAGTGCGGAATCCAATTGGATTGGCGATCCAATTAGTGAGAACGTTAACCCGATCGATATAAGAATAAACTAAACAATAAGAGCGAGTTGAAATCGATCAAGAACGAACTTTGAAGTTGGATTGGGTGTTCTGGACGCTCTGGACAGCTAGGGTTTATGTATATTCGAAGTCTCGTTTAAAGTGTTCTCTCAATTGATATTGAATTCTCTTAAGTTTTTCCACTAAATAAGTGGTATTTATCGGTTTGTAGTTTTTCTTCGTATGACTGATCCATTAGCATGGTTCAGTTGTGCGATTGAATCATGTGATTGAGTCATGTGCACGACTGAAGATTCAGTCGTGCGACTGAGTAAGTCTTATGTCTTAATCATACAATTGATCTAGTTTCCTATTTCAGTCGTGCGACTGGTCTATAAGCATAATGTATTCATGCGTATGGTCCATAAGTATGGTCAATTAGCATGAAGACTCATCCGACTAGGTTGAACATATTTCTCAATCATTATTGACTAAGAACTATATACAATAACTTCAAACCTATAAAATAAGTTCATACATATGAATTATACTCAACACAATAATAATATGAAATAAATATACATTAATAAGCAACAACCACATATTATATATCACTGAATCAATTTATTACATATGTGTAAGACATGAAAGACTTTTATATTAAAGCTCATAAACTAGGAACATGATGTATCTGCAGTTTTCAACTTGACAAAAATGCCCCCTTAACTTAATTCAATCTTCATCTTCAAACGTTTTTCTAACTTACTAATTGTTTAACCTGTCAAACCCCAACCTTGACGGCGAAAACGTCGAGATGTGAGGTTAAGATTGTTCACAACCACATAACGCTATTATTTAACCCAAATTATAATCATCATAAGTTTCAAATGTAACATTACAAGCAAAAATCTCGAAGATGAAAATATACATATCATAAGATGTAAATAAACCAAGACATTTCATTTATTTAACTAGGTCCATTCCTACATGCGAAAGAATTTCAAAGATGGCTATCAAACTTGCGCATTTACTGAAGCATATTAAAAATAAAAGGCCAACATAATATTGGTGAGATTTCTATAGTTTTTGTACATAAGTATATAAAAGATGACAACTCATGTCATAAGCTAGTGAACACAGTAACTAGGGATGTATGACAGATGCAACAATCAAACCTTGACAGTTTATAAGATTTCACGTTTACAAGTTTATACAATTAGCTAAGTGTACTTGGATTAACCAAGTAGGTTTGTCAAGCCCATAGATCTATGACGTTGCCAGGCTAGCAATAGTTTATGATTGCTCATATAATATACATGGTAATAACTAACATCAACTAACTACAACATACTAGTGAATTGCCAAGTGTTTACAAGAATCAAACGAGTTCACAAGTGAAATGAGTATAAGGTAACATGTTTCACCCCAAAGTGTAAAAATATGCAAAAGGGGTATAGAAATACTCACATATTCAGTAAATATATAATTGATGATTAGTAAGAAAAAAATAGATGGCTTTCCAATGTGATCCGTCACAAGATACCTAAATGTAAATATATTTACAAGATTAAAGTTTAATTATAATAAGTTTAACGAATCAATGAGTACTAGGGTTAAGTGGATTTTGGGGTTGTTAAGTAATTAAATTCATTCATATTCCCTTGAAAAAATATATTTATATTTTATACAAAAAAATATGAAAAAAAACCTATAATAATTTGAAAGTTCATAAAGTTTGAATAAATTTTAACAAAAAGAATTAAGCACTATTTAACAATATTAATTGAAAAGAGAAATTTAAATCAATAATAAATTTTAGTGATTTAAATCATTATTTAAAGTCTACTTTTATAAAAATAAACTAAATACAATTTTTATTTTATAAAAAAATATTGGAATATTTAAAGAATTAAGTTTGCAGAAATGAATAAAATGATTCATAAGTAAGTAAAGTTTACAAAGCTAATTTTACTCATTTTTTGAAAATTATTTATATTTTTAAAAGCCTAAAAAACAAAAGAATTGTTTGGGGGTGCCCGGGTTCCAACCCGGGATCCCAATGTTTGAATTGGAGTGAGTAACCAGCAAACCAGGGTCATGACCTTGGTTTACTTTGGTTCTTAATTCCTTTAAACCAAAATTAAATTTTTCCCCAAATCACTTAAACCCTAATTCCAATTCAATCCAAATTGAAGCATAAAACGTTGATGAATACTGCAATAGACATGGGGCTTTTGTTCCCCATGTCAAATCGAGTGTGTGTAAGAGATTAATTACCCGTATGATGATGAATTTTGGTTGAACAAAACGAAGAATAGACACAACTTTGTCGAAGTCGGTTCAAGATGCAAATATGGATAATAATCCAATTCGTTTTACAAGAAACTTCCATGGGTCTTAGTGATCAAAAGCGCCTTGTTAATTTCTGTTCAGTTTGCTCAAAGGATGGGATTTGATTGGGATGCAATTTGCGGCAAAGGGGAGTATCGAGAACGATGTTCATGTTTGTTTCAGGTTAAATTGGAATCAATAATCGCTTAGGAATAGTTGGATGATTGTGTAAGTTCGTTTAATTAGATTATAATTACGGTTTAATGCTCGAACGACTATGTAGTTTAATGTGATTCGGTTATGTAATCGATCAGGCTAGAAACGAATGTTTAAATGCGGTTAATTGATGCTTACAGGTTCGAATCACATTCCAGATGGGTTTGTGAGCGGTATCAGATCAAGAATCGATGGATTTCGGTGATTTTGGGCGTCGCCGGAGCTCACCGGAGATACCACTGGCGGTTAGCCGGAATTGCGGGGGTTGAAATAGGGAATGGGTTTGAGTTTTTTAAATTTACAGCTTTGCCCCCTGTGGTTTAATAATTGACATTTTATTTTAAAAACTTCTATTTTTGAGTTTCTTAATTGACAAATAAGCTCCTTAACCTTTCTAACTTTAAGATTATTTAGTTTTTATAACATATCAATTATTTAGTCTTTTATGACTCCTTGTTATTAACTTCAATTTACTTTATTACGAACATTACTTACATTTTTTAATATTGTTATTATTATTATTAGTATTATTAGTATACATTATGTTTAATGAAACTATTATTCTCAAATTAAAATTAAAGGCAAAAACACATAATCAACCCATGAGTTTCATAAATAACAACAGTAGTCCTTACAAAAATAAACGATCCTAAGTATTAGTTAACCTCAAAATACATGATGTTACAGTTTAACTTTTATAAATCATTATTTTATTATTTTTATTTTATTTTTTACTAATTATTATCATTTTTATTATTATGACTTAAGTTTTATTATAATAAGTAAAAAGTTGTAATTACCATTATATTATTATTATTTATTTAATAAATTAATTTATTAACTTTTAAATAAACACAAAATCAAACATAAACGAGTCCTTAAAGTTTTATCAAACGACAGTAAAGCCCTTACAAGTACATAATGAAATTAACATTTAGATAACGAAAATATGGAAGGTTAAGTCTCCCCAACTTTTAAGAATTTCGTCCCGAAATTAAGAATGAAACTAAACGAACAAGTTCGAATATTTCTTCTTCATATGGTCCTTACGTTCACAAGTGAACTCAGGTCCACGCTTATTCTCCCAATGAACCTTGACGATTGGGGTGGTGGTGCTTCTAGTCCTCTTCATGATGTGATCCATGACCTCAACAGGCTTCTCCACAAAATGTAAAGACTCGTCGATCTGGATGTCATCAAATGGGGCATGCAGACTTTCGTTAGCCAAACATTTCCTCAAATTTGAGATATGGAAAATAGGATGAACCTCGATAAGATCAGAAGGTAGTTCTAGTTTATAAGTCACTTTCCTGACCCTGTTCAGGATCTTGAAAGGTCCTACAAACCGTGGAGCTAATTTACCATTCTTCCCAAAGCGAACGACTCCCTTCAATAGAGAGACTTTAAGAAGAACCATATCCCCAACATGAAATTCCAACAGCATGCGTCATTTATCAACATAACTCTTTTCTCGACTTCTAGCCACTTCAAGGTTCATACGAATCGTGGAGACTTTATCGGTTGTTCCTTATATGAATTCAGGACCAGTGATGAAATTTTCACCAATATCCGTCCAGTAGATTGGGGAATGACATTTGTGACCACAAAGTGCTTTGAAAGGCGTTATCTTGATACTCGAGTGGTAACTATCTTATAAGAAAACTCCGCAAGGGGTAAATGCGTATCCTAGTCACCACTAAAGTCAAGGAAACAAAGACGTAGCAAATCCTCAAGGGTTTGAATGGTTCGCTGGGTTTGACCGTCCGTTTAAGGATGGTAAGCCATGGTAAAATCCAATTGGTACCCAAGAGTTCTTGCATAGACGACCAGAAGTGCAATGTGAAACGAGCGTCTCGATCGGATATGATATGCAAAGGTACGTCGTGATGACTCACAATCTTATCAATGTGTATACGAGCTAACCTTGATGTTTTGTAAGTGTCGCTTATGGATATGAAATGTGTTGATTTGGTCAAATGATCGACAATCACCCATATGCTTTCATGACCATGAGAGGTGCGAGGTAATTTGGTTATGAAGTCCATGGATATGTTACATGGGCATTTCGGGTTGTTCAAGCAATCCACTAGGACGTTGATGTTCGGGTTTAACCTTTGTACATTCAAGATACTTTGCTTTGTATGTTGAGATGTCTTTTTTCATTCTAGGCCACCGATATTTTCCCCGCAGATCCATCTACATCTTCCTCATCCAGGTTGAATAGAGTAACAAGTTTGATGAGCTTCATTCATAATGGAGTTACGAAGATTATCACGATTTGGAACCCAAATTCGATTCAAAAATTACAAAAATTAATTGAGTTTCATTTCCAGTTGAACTCGCAAACTATACTCTAATTCTTCTCCTATTTTTCCTTCCGCTTGAACCACTTGTTGAGCCTCCAAGATACAAGTCTCGATGTCATTCTCAATCCTCTAATTTTTGCAGCAGCATTGTAGTCTCGTTAACATCTAGACGAATCTCAATATCAAATTCCCCTAAGGTATCATACCATTATCATCAATTGTGAATTTCTTGAAACGAGACCATCTTGTTATGAATCTTATAACTTAGTGCATCGGCTATGACATTTGCCTTTCTAGGGTGGTAACGAATGTCACAGTCATAATCACTAATCAACTCGACCAAATGACATTGTCTCATGTTGAGATCCTTTTGATTAAAAACATGTTGAATGCTTTTGTGATCAGTGTAGAGTATACATTGCATCATATAAAAGTAATGCCTCCAAATCTTTAAGGCAAAAACCACAACACCAAGTTCAAGATCATGGGCCATGTAATTCACCTCATGGACCTTCAGTTGTCTCAATGCATATGCTACGACCTTTCCTCATTACATGAGAACACAACCAAGGCCTTGTCTAGATGCATCACAGTATACGGTGAAATCGTCGTTTCCATCGGGAAGGGTCAAGATAGGAGCATTACATAGTTTATGCTTTAATGCCTTAAAGGCTTCTTCTTGTTCAGACCCCCACTCGAATGGTTTATTCTTTTGAGTCAAGGAAGTTAGAAGCTTCACAATTCTTGAGAAGTTGGCAATGAAATGTCGATAATAACCAGCTAGACCAAGGAAAGAATGAATTGCGGTTGGGGTTGCAGGAACACACCAATTTTTCATAGCTTACACCTTTGCAAGCTCAATGTGAATTCCTTGGCTATACACCACATGTCCTAGAAGTTAGACCTCCTCAAGCCAGAATTCGCACTTTGAAAATTTGCGTATAGTTGTTATCTATTCAATAGCTCAAGAACTTTTCGCAAGTGAAGTTCATGGTCGATTTTTGACTTTGAATAGATAAGTATGTCATCTATAAAGCCAATTACAAACTTGTCTAGATATGGTTTGCATACTCGATTTATAAGATCCATGAAGATGATGATATCAAGTACACAACGGAAAGGCATAACCATGAACTCTTAGTGTCCATATCAAGTACGCAACGCAGTTTTTGGGATATCATAATCATGAACTTGTAGTTGATGATAGCCAGAACATAAATCAATCTTTGAGAATATAGCAGCTCCTTGAAGTTGGTCAAAAAGATCATTAATACGAGGAAGAGGGTAGCAGTTCTTGATGGTAAGTTTTTTGAGCTCAAGGTAATTGATGCACATACAGAATGATTCGTCTTTCTTCTTCACGAATAGAATAGGTGCACCCCATGGCGAAGAGCTAGGGCGGAGAAAGCCCTTATTAGACAACTCTTGAAGTTGACTAGCTAACTCTTGCATTTCCGATGCTACAACTCGATAAGGCAACTTGGCCACGGGGTTCACTCCCGAAATCAAGTCGATCTTAAACTCAACTTCACGTATGGGAGGTAGATGATGTGCTCCAAATTATACATAAAATCCTATCGAAATCACATCAATTATTCCCTAATATCTCCCTTAAATTGATGATTATGTGCTTAAAAATGTTAATTTGTGTTTTCAAGTGTTTAAAAGGGCAAGATGGACAAAAGAAGCATATTTGACAAGAATTTGAAGTATTCTGAGCTTCGGAGTCCAAGTCTGGGGTTGTGCCTCATTAAGCATGCCCCAATGCCTTGCCTAGAACACACCCCCATGCTAAATTGATACACCCTCGTGTTTGGATATCTAACAGGACAAAAAAGTACTATCCCATAAAATCAAGCAAAGGGCCATGCCCCATAAAATCCGACACACCCTGCACGTATGAGATGACCAACTTTCTTAAGCATTGTACAAGCACGGGGCCATGTCTTTTAGGCACGGGGCCCTGCTTAAACACTCCAGAAAAACCCATAAATAGAAGCCTAAGTTTACCATTTTGGCAAGCTTTTGTAGGAGAGTTAATCTGAAGAATTCTTTCAGGAAATGAGTCTTCAAGACTATTTGGAGGCTCGGGAGGTGCATACAACACTTGGAAGAAGCTTGGGATTGCCTAAACATCATCCATTGTGGATCACCAATTTGATTGTTCCATTTCACCGATAATTTCTTTTCTATCTTCTATGTTATTTGTTGTTATTTTCAAGCTTATTATGAGCTAAACTCTTATTATCATCCTAACTGGATAAATCTTATGTAATTTATGATGAACTAATGGTATGATATATACTATGTTAATATTATGGTAGTCTTGGGAAAACTTTTGATGGGTAGCATCTACATTTGAAAGGGAAGTTATAACTTTATGGTTTGTGATTGTGATTGTCATACATGGTTGAAAAATTTATTGAAGATCATGTATAGGTTGGACTCACCTTAGTTTAAATTTTGTTTATATTTTATTATAATAGGTCTAATGTTAGTTTACTTTTGATTGTTTCTTATTTTGTGTAGTTTTGTTTCCAGGCGAAACTATGAGCGAAACTACAGTTTCACTCATAGTCAACTGATTAGTTCACCCGGCGAAATTGTTAGTATCTGCCGATCAAAACGACATTTTTGGCAACATAGTTTCATTGATAGCGAAACTGTCAGCGAAACTATGACTTCTATATATAGTTTTGATCTTGCTCACTATTGAGTATCCTTGCAAAACCCTAATTTAATATTTTTGTTACAAAAGGCTATTGTAAGTTGTTACTTTACTGAAATATATTGAACATTGTTTCCTTTGATTGTATTGGATCCTTATTGATTATATTTGAATACATTGTGGTTGTTATTATTCATCTTCATCTTTGTTGTTTGTCTATTGTTTCTGATATTGAATGATTGAAATTATCAATTGTACTGAATTTCAATCAAATGGACCAACAAAATGGTATCAGAGCCTTAGTGCTCTTGATTGTTTGAGGTTTTTGGTTGCTTTTGTTCAATATCAATATTTCATCAATTCTAGATCAAATTTGAGTGTATTTGATATGGATTTTGATTGAATTTTGTTTGTTATTGGTTGGGAAAGCTCTACTAATCATCAGATCTCAAATCCATTGAGATTTAGGCGATTTCAGATTGATTTCATGTTGAAAAAGCCATTCAGATTCATCTAGCGAAACTTCATCATCATCCAGTAAAACTACATCATCATCCAACAAACCTACAAGTGTTTTACACTTTGTAATCGTTTTTAGCTTCTTAGCGAAAGTAGTGATCTTGAACAAAAGTTCAACGGTGCTTGTGTGTATATTCCAAGTGAAATTGTTTTTGATAGTATCATTGAACAAAAGTTCAAGCTTGTTTCGTGCAAAATTGTCGGCAAAACTAAGCAGTCTCAAGCATTTGGCTAGCGAAATTGTTGCTGAAATTTCCAACGAAACTACTCTTAGCTCAGTGGAACTACTCTTAGCTCAGCGAAACTAGTCTTCACTGCGAAACTATCTTTTTTTTTCTGCGAAACTAGCTTAGAGAAACTAGTTATTTTCTGCGAAATTATCATTTCTTCAGCGAAACTAGAATGACATAGATGACTTCTCTCACCCTCGCTGATTTAGAAAGTATAGCTCCCAACCGACCTCCAAGACTCATAAACGGAGACAACTTTGAAGATTGGAAGCGATGTCTCGAAGCATTTTTCTTCTACACTGACCACAACCAATGGGAATCTATCATCTCTGGTCCGCATATGCCAACTGTCACTCGAAACAAGGACCCGACCACATTCCACGAGAAGGATCTAAAGCTGATTGATAGAGACCATAAAGCTTTTAGAGCATTAACCCTATGTCTTGCACCAGACATCTATAATCGATTTGCTTGAACATAAGATGCTAAGTCACTCTTCGATGCCCTTTGTAAGTTCTATGATGGTAACGATTAGCTGGTAAAAGATAAGGGTATTCAAGTTAAGAAATAGTTCAACTCTTATGTGGGATACAAGAATAAGAGTCTCACACATCTTACAAATCGTTTTTTGACAGTTTGGAGCACACTAAAGAGATATGATGAGAAACTATCTAATAGTGAGCAAGTTAATAGGTTGTTAGACTCTCTCACACCTCAATGGAGACTACAGGTGAGAAAGTTAAAGCAGGAAAGTGGTTTCACTAATTACAAGCTTATGGACATCATCAATAAGCTTAAGTCCTTCAAGTTAGACATGAAGAGAAGAGAATTCAACCAAACCATGATGCCTACATATGGTTTCACTCAAAATGTTACATTACTGTCTTCCACTGCAAGCTCTCTAATGCATGCATCTTGACAAGGTAGAGTGAATACTGGTGATTATTCTGGAGGTAGTGGTAGTGCTAGGAGAGATCAAGCCAACCTGAAAGCAAATGCTGAAACTTAAGTTACATCCAAAACAATGGCTTTCTTTGAAATGTTTGTTCAGAGTTATGAAGCCCTGGTGGCAGGAGAGTTGAAAGGTAAACAAATGAAAATGGAGGATATGTATCAAGTGGATTTTAATGATCTTGAAAAGACTGACATTCGGTGGCAAATGGCAATGCTGTCACTTAAAGCCAGAAGATTCATGGAGCGCACTGGAAGGAAGAATTTCGGAGGTCAAAGTTCTAAACTGAGGTGTTTCAGTTGCAAACAGTTGGGACACTTCAAACGTTAATGTCGATTGTCGATCATCACTGATCCTAGTAACTCAGGAGTTCCACGACTAGCTTCAAGCGGGAATAAAGAAGAAATGAGTCACAAGAATGAGATAGCTTTGATCTCTAATTTTTATTGGAGTGCAGAGGTTGAAGAGACAAGAGAGGAAATTAATCAAGCGTTGGTGGCTGAGATTATGGAAGAAAAGAAGAAGGTGAAATAGGATGAAATGGTGATCAGGTTATTTGGGGTATACAAAGCTAATCATTTGTTAATTGATAATGAAAAATATTTAAAACGAATTAATGAAGAACTTAAAATAAATGAGTCTAAATATTTTGTTAAGTTAAATGAAGTTTTGAAAGAAAATGATCATTTAAAAAGAATCGTTGTGGAAAGAAATGTTGAGATTAACACTTTGACTGAAAGAGTTGCACTTGCTAAATTTGAAACAAGCAAACTTCAGTCAAAGCTCGCTAAATGGAAAATATCTGGGATGAAACATGATGATTTATGCAAATCTCAAAGGCGGGCTAGGATTAAAATAGTTTTGGGCTATGAAAATGCTAAGGCTTATCCTCTTCCTAATACTTACTGTTATTCACCTATGCATGTTCCTTATCTTTCTAATGATTTGATCATAATAGATACTAACAGTATGTCTACAGGTTTTGAAGATGTGAACACTAAGCACGTCCGTGAGGACTATGATTATGGACCGACTAGCGGGCTTGGATGCACTAGTCTTAGTACACCTGAATCTCAGCATTTTGTCTTAGATCATAAATCTAGTTTAAACTCTATCTTTGTTTCAAGTCAATCTGTAACAGACATTGTCTTATCTTGTTCTAGTGATGTTTCTATTTCCTCTTAAAATAATGTGGATTGTCATGATGATACCTCTTCTGATTGTGTTAATATTATGAATGATTCCAATGTGAAGAGTAATGAGAAAATTAAAAATAATTGTTTTGAAAAATTCTTTTCTCACCATATCCCATCTTTTACCCCAACTAATATTTCTTTATCAAATGAAAGGGTAATGTCATCATCTAAGGCAAGTACAAATGGTACAAATACCACATGTATTTATGATGAAAACTCATCTTATTTGTAAATAATTATTCTTTTTCAAATAAAAACAAACCGAGAGACATGTATGAGACTTACAGTGATGTAGATTCTAGATTGTCTGAATGTGATGAGGAAATATACATAGATAAAATCCCTACTTTTTTGCAAAACAGACCTAGATTAAAAACACACTGTTTTCGGTGTGGTAAAAATGATCATGTAGTTAAGCACTATCCTGAGCTACATCATAGAAATGTTAATAGGAATTCATTTGGAAATAGATTGATTCAATTGGTTAATATTTTCTTTTATAAGAAGCCAATCTCTCCTACACCAAAAGTTGTTCAAACTTGGGTTCTTGTTTCACCTGGTTAATTTGTTCTTTGACATCTGTGCAGGAGACATCCACTAAAGTTATAAACAGTGTATGGCATGTTAATAGTGGATTCTCCAGACACATGATGGGGCTAATGGACTTATTGACCAATTATCGTATAATCAATGGAGGATATGTCGCATTTCCCAATGACAAGAAATGAGGGAAAATGGTTAGCCAAGGGGAGGTTTTCAACGGATCTCTTACTTTAGAGCAAGTCAACTATGTACCTGAACTTGCTTTTAATATGATGAGTGTCTCTCAGATTTGTGATAAAGTCATTCTGGTCTTGTTCAAGTCCAAAGAATGTCTCTTTCTGAAATCTGAGATTGATATTCAAGAAGAGATGGTGTTAATGCGAGCTCCAAGAAAGAATGACACATATCTTCTTAACATGGGTTCAAAGGAGTCAACATCTACCATCACTTGTCTTTTGTCCAAAGCTTCCACTTCTGAGTCTCTTCTATGGCATCGCAAATTGGGCCACATTAATTTCAAAAAAATAAACAAATTAGTTAAAAACAATCTTGTTAGGGGATAACCTTTAAAAGACTTTTTAGTGGTTGAAAAATGTATGGCGTGTGCCATAGGAAAACAACATAAGAAACCACATAAAACAAAAATGAAAATAGCATATCTAATCCCCTCGAGTTGTTACATACTGATTTTTTTGGCCCAGTTAGTGTTAAATCAATTGCTCAAAAATCTTTTTGTCTTGTGATTATAGATTTTTTCCAGGTATTCATAGGTGAGATTTCCTACCCACAAAGGAGAGGCTGATAAGGAGCTATAGAAGTTAATTCTTTCAATAAAGATGATAAGCAAGCAGAAGGTTATGGAGATTAGAGGTGACAATGGTACCAAATTCAAAAATCAGATCTTTGATTCTTTCTGTGCTGGTAAGGGAAGATTGAGACAGTTCAATGCTACGTGAACTCCTCAACAGAATGGTGTTGCTGAAAGAAAGAATCACACCCTTATTGAAGCTGCTCGTACGATGTTGATTGATCCTCTTTACCCATTATCTTTTGGTACAGGCGGTAAATTGTGCTTCATATGTTTTGAACAGGGTGCTGATCGTCAAAGACAAAATGAAGACTCCTTTTGAACTTTTTCATAAGGGAAAGCCTTTGATTGACTTCTTTTGACCATTTGGTTGCTCGTGAAATTTATTGAATAACCAAATACAAAAGGTGAAATTTGGTGCTGTCTCTGATGAATGTTACTTTGTCTTCTATTCTTCTTCTCAGAAATCTTATCAGGTGTATAACAAGAGAACCCGTATTGTGCAAGAGTCCTTTTATGTAGATTGGCAGGAATCTAATTCTTCTAATGTCCAATCTAAACCAACATGGTTCTTTGACTCCGATACGTTGTTTAACTCCTTTAATCTTCTAATTTTTGATGATGATGCGTCCATCTCTAATGTTCAAACAAACATCGTTCCTCCAACTCCATTATCTATCATTCCTCAAGCCTCTCCCAACACATCAACAAATGATGCTACATCAGTTGACATTGCATCTTCATCATCATTTGACATTCCACCTCCACCTGTTTCTACGTCTCTTTCCTCATCACCTACGTCTATCTCATCTCAGCCCATACCACCCAATTCCCCACTTAACTCTAACTTACCATCTACCTCACCTTCATCTACCCATCAACAAGCCATCAGTCAACCTTATTCAAATATCCTACCCATGACCACAAATTTCAAAACTTTGAAAAATCATCCCCATGATAAAATCATTGGATCTATCACTAATGGAGTTCGAACGAGGAGTCACTCTGGTTATATTAACCTATGTCTATTCTCTTGTTTTATATCCCAAATCGTCCCAAAATATGTTCATACACCTCTTCAGGATCCTTGCTGGGTTGAATCAATGCAATTAGAGCTGCAATAGTTTAGGAAACTCAAAGTATGCACCCTGGTTGATCTTCCACCAAACAAATGCCCAATTGACACGAAATGGATGTTCAAGAACAAACCTAATGACCGTGTCATTGTGGTATGGAATAAGTCAAGATTGGTTGTTCAGGATTTTGCTCAGGAAGAAGGGATAGACTATACGAATGTCTTTGCTCTGATAGCTCGTCTTGAAGCTGTTAGAATCTTTTTGGCTCATGTTGCTCACAAATAGTTCAAAGTCTATCATATAGATGTCAAATGTGCATTTCTTTATAGAGAAATTGAAGAAGAGATATACATGTGTCAACCACCAGGTTTTGAGGGCCCCAACTTTCCTGACAAAGTTTACAAGCTTGATAAGTCCTTTAATGGTCTTTATCAGGCACCTCAGATCTGGTATGAGACCTTAACACATTATCTCTTAAGCAATGGTTTTTCTCGTGGCACCATTGATATAACATTATTCAAGAAGGAAGTGGATGGTGAGATGCTGATTGTACAAATCTATGTCTATGATATTATTTTTGGCTCCTCCAATCCAAAGTTGTGTCGGGAGTTTGAGGAAATCATGTGTGGTCGCTAGGAAATGAGCATGATGGGGGAATGTTCTTTTTCCTTGGGTTGCAGGTGAACAAAAACCAGAGGTAATTCTCATTCATCAGGAGAAGTATATTAAAGACATTCTGAAAAAATTCAAGATGGATGATGCTTCTCCTGAACTCACTCCTTTCACTTCTCAAACTTGTCTCACTCCTGACAAGAACGTGAATCTTTTGATCCCCATCTCTACAGATCAATGATCGGTTCCATTACGTACCTTACAACGAGTTGTCCTGATATAACCTTTGTTGTAGGATATTGTGCTGGATACCAATCTGACCCGAAAGAGTCTCATTAAAAGGCTGTAAAATGAATCTTTTGTTATCTTAAAGGCACTTCTCGTTTAGGGCTTTGGTATCCTTATGGTCGGAATTTTAACTTACATGCTTATTCTAATAGTGATTCTAATGGTTGCAGGTTAAACAAAAAGCCAGTTACTAGAGATTGTTAGTACTTAGGAAATTATCTGGTATCATGGCAGAGCAAGAAACAGACCATTATTTCTCCTTCTACAGGGGAGGCAGCATACATTGCTGCTTCTAGTTGTTGCTCTCAAGTGCTCTGGATACAACATCAGATGATTGACTATGAGATCAACTTTCTCAATACTCCGTTGTTCTGTAACAACGAAGCAGCTATTGGCATTGCCAAGAATCCTATTCATCATTCTCACACCAAGCCCATTGAGACACGGATTAATGCAATTTGTGATGCTCAGGAAAAGGGTTTTATTGATATTATTCCTGTTAGGTCGGCTGGATCGGTAAACATCAGAGCATGTTCTTGACGGAAGGATAAACAACAGCAAAAACCAAGAGACAATCAATAACACGAACTATAATTGAATGGTTTCATTGATAAAACCTAACAATTACAAGCTCGTTACAACATAAGAATCAAGACTCTTGGCAAGAGGAAGATCGAGCATGATCTCCCCTCTCATCTGGCAGCGCTAGGCTCTGGGCAGACTTCCTCTCAAAATCCTTAATCTCTCTACACATTGAAACTGGTTTATATAGGCCTCGACCCATATTAGATGCGACTGGGCCCATTCGTGCGATTGGACCATCCATATGGTTCAATCATACGACTGGACCATGCGTATGGTTCAATCGTACGACTAGACCATACTTATGGTTCAGTCTTACGAATGTCCCAATTGCATCTCTCAGTCGCACGACTGGTCCATTAGCATGGCTCAATCGTACGACTGAGTCTCATTCGCATATGCTCCTGCGAATGACCCGGTTTCATGTGTTTACAACATATCAGGTGTATTACATTAAGCCTAGACTATTCAACAAGCGACGTACACACTATATATGACTATATATGCTCTAACAAATTTCCCCTTGGACGTTGCTTACGAATATTAGATAACACCTCTTACAATCTTCAGTCAATCTTTGCTCTGGTTTCCAATTGAATCAAACGAACAACCATATTAGCCAACGTTGTCGATCCGTCAGGTTGCTGCACTATCCCTAAAAATGAATTTAGGCACAATAGTTTTCGTTTACTTTGCAGAACACCATCATAGCAACAAGATTCGCCATATGACTGATTTTTCCAGATAATGACAAGAACAGTTTTCCATTGCTTCAATCTTCACACAGGGTAACTTCTTTAACATTAACCCCTGCAGAAACTCCCCCCTCACGTTCAGCATATCCCAATATATAAACATTGTGCTCTCTTGGCGTCTTCATATGGTGTATTGGGCAAAAGATTGAATGTTCCAATCCACAGCTGACAATATCAAACAAATCAGCATGCATGTAGATTCATCATTAGAAACCTGCTCACATCATCACTTTCTGATTGCGTCTTCAATTTCTCTATATATGGATTCCCCCTAAGAATGAGAATCCTCTCTGTGCGGATAAATATAACTTGATTGGCCCATA
>BJCM01156390.1:0-16418 GCA_018326385.1 Flaveria bidentis
TACGTATACGTAAGACTCTTCATTCTCGAATTTATGTTCAACATATATAATATGCATATGCATAATATGCATATGCATAATATTGCATATTATGCATATGCATATTATGCATATGCATATTATGCATATGCATATTATGCATATGCATATTATGCATATGCATATTATGCATATGTATATATGTTTTGTTTTGTGCTTATAAAGACAAAAGTAGTTCAAACCGTTTCCTTTTTATCACTATATGAAATAGTCACTGTCGTCTTTTTGCCTTTTGACATTATCATGATAAAATTGGAATGGGCTTGATATAATGAAAATTTGAAATACATTTTTTTAACGGCAATCTCTTTGATTAGAGTTATATATTTTAAGGATTAATATGATAAAATCTAAAAAACGTAATTGAAAAGTACAAGTGTCCTAACATATTATAAACATAATTGTTAATTTACAAGAATAAGACAAATGATTATCATCATAATTCATAAATAAAGGTGTAATATACATGTGCATTATTTGTATGATCTTGATGACTCCATGGGTGGACCTAACCTCTTTATTTTATTTACTTTTCTAAAGATTTGTTTCTGACGCTTTTAACTTTTATAGAATATGAAGTTTATGTTAAGGTTTTTAATTACTTTTTTGGATCACTATTGAGCTAGTATCCGTTACTGAGTACGAACCCTTGAGCCTAGTTACTCCAACACGAATGTGATTATAGTTTAAACTTATTTTCGTTTATCATTCATATCTTAAAATAATTATTTATTGTCTATACTTTATGTTATGCATTTGAGAGTAGATACTTAAATATCTTTTGAAAGGGCCATAAAATATTTTTTTTATAGGTTACTATTTTCAATTGTAATTGTTTTATTTTGATTCTTAAATAGCATCTAACCCTGTACTTGTATTTAAACTCACATCATATTTTAAAATACAATCACGAGTAACACTATGCTACAAGATCACGGGCTTTTAAAAATAACCTAGAATTCACACTCATCACAAAATAATAATAATAATAAATCTTTTGTTAATATGAACTCAAATTTCCATTAAATTAAGGGGGTAATTGGGTCGTCGGATTTATGGAATTTGAGTTTGAAATCTCATAAAATATATGTTTGCAGATTAACCAAATAAACAAATTTCAAATCTCATTAACTTTTGTCAAATGTGGGATTTCAAAATTCCATAAGACCATATTGGCAAACAATATTTTTCATTCGTGTCGCTAATTTTTAGCGCTTATATACCTAGCAATTATTTACATATTTTAATTTTACTAGCTAAACACCATCTAACTAGTATTAGACATTGATTCGTTAGAACTATTAACCATAATTTTATATTTTGAACTAATTCTTATATTTATGAATAAATGTTAATTTATATATATAACCATGATTAAATAAAAATGAATCTTTAAACTAAATCATTATATAGATATGTGTATGTGCTCTTTTTCTTTTATGGGGTTCGTTGATCAACCTTATCTACCATGAGTTTTATATGAAAAATCAACGAGATTCCTTTAAGATGGTCTACTCTACAATACTTTATATACACATACATCTTGAATGTTTCTTATATGACGTGTTCTACTTATGAAATATATGCAATTATTTGAGTCACATTTTGAGACATTACTAAGCACAATTTTAAACGACTAAGATCGATTTAATACAATAGCCTTTATTAATTTTCAGTGCTTGGATCTGATTAACTTAGGGGCTGTTTGTTTGGTCTGACCCGGCTGACTCGGTCAGCCGGTCAGCCCGTTTGATACGCTTGAAATTTTGGTCTGACCCGGACCTGAATTTTAAACATGCTGACCGGGTCCTTTTTGTCTGACCAAGACCAAGGTGATGCAGGAGGTGGTGGCGGTGATGCTGGAGGTGGTGGCGGTGATGCTGGAGGTGGTGGCGGTGATGCTGGAGGTGGTAGCGGTGATGCTGGAGGTGGTGGCGGTGATGTTGAAGGTGGTGGCGGTGATGCTGGAGATGGGTGGTGGGTGGAAGAGGCGGTGAAGAAGATGGATGAAGATGAGATGTTTATATATAAGGTGATTTGCAGAGACGGTTTTTTAGTCAGTCAGATACCGAATCAAACAACCAAGTTTCAGTCAGACGCATACACAGTCAGAACATCTTACTGGGTCAGCTTCTGACTCAGTCAGATTTTACTGAGTCAGTATAATCAAACAGCCCTTTAGTGTTTGTTTATTGCAGTATATGATTTATTTATTTGAGTTAGAAACATTATATTTTTGGGTTAGTCTCACATATAGAAACTACAACACTTTCTCATTTATTTATTAATTTACTTTTATCAAAGAAGCCTCCTAACCATGTGTTGATATGTTAAAGTGTCTTAACTTGTGAAAAAACACGCACGAAAGTCATTAAACTAAACTTTCATCTTAAAGTCTTTAAACATATCTAAAATCCATTTTTTAGGAAAAAATACTATTTATTAAATCTTAAATTAGTCACAATTTAATAAAGTGACATTCAACATTTTAATAATATACACATCATCATCTTATTTTGATCAATTTAAGAGCTAACAAGCCATTAGTTTATTTATTTTATAAAACTACACGTATTTTAAACAAATTATAAAGACTTTAATATATTAAATTAGTTTAATGAACTTTTCATTTATGTTCTATGTTGAAGGACTTTAATATATCACAATTCGGCTCCTGGAATATTTCTATAAAAAAAATAAAAAGTATGTTTTTTATGATATTAATTATTTTGTTGGATAAAATCTCGTTCAACTAGGTAAAAAGGCCACATACATGAATATTAATACAGAATTGAAACATATGCACTTTAAATGTCGGAAAGAGCTTGAGAGAGGGATTATTTACATACTTAAAAAGCATTAAACACATTTTATTGGTCGAAAATCATGAGTCTAAACTCTCATGGTTGAATAGAAGTACAACCTATATTAAAACAACAAAATTATTAATACTAATACTAAAAGATTTAGAAAAACAAGGGCTGGGTCTACAAAACTATAAACTACTTAATCTTGCTTGATAATATGATGAAGTTTTTATGGTGTTAGGCTAAATCATTGACAATAAAAGAACAATAAATGCCTATTTTAAGCGAAAGGATGATGTTGATCATGAACATTCAACAAGATGTAGGTAAAACAAACCAATCCCCTAATTAAAATATTAGAATCGTGATTTAGCCTCGTAGCGGTATGCCATGGTATAGTGGAAAATATTAATTCTTAATTTTGTTTGATGTTTTAATCTTCACATGTTTATTTTCATCTTCAACCAACAGGAGGATAGTTCACTAATTCTGCAAATTGTTATATAGGGGTTTCCCCTACGATTAACTATGAAGGATCACAAAAAAGTCTATCAAATAACTATCATGTTGTTACATGAAGGACAAATCTTAAACCAAATGGCAAAGACATCTTAAATTCATCATACGTTTGAGCAAGTACATCTAATATGCTACTCTTTTAGTGTATACTATCTATCTTGCTGCCATGTACCACCATTACCTATTTTGCTAATGTAACTACTCTTTGGTGTTGCCACATCATCACATGTTCGCACATACCTTTTATAGAATATCATGTATATAATCAATATCTAGACAATCTAATCTTTAGCAAGCCATATATACTTCTTTATCTTATTCTTCATCCTTATTATTGTCTTTCATTCTTTCAATCCATTACGGGAGTTATTCATGACCATGTATTAATCATGTTCACAATCTAACGTTCAAGATTTAATCATGCAATGGTACACGTTTCATAACAATCATATTAAGAGAATTATGTCAAATCCACAAGTCTTTACTAACATCTCAATTATCACCATTACACCCTTGTGAATCATATATATGCGAAAAGTGAAAACAATATTTGATGATACCGATTTGATTATAGTCGGATGCCCTCAGATGCAAAGAAATATGCCCCTAGCTGATTCTAGTTGCTCTGTGCTTACTTCTTGTTAGAAATTGCTTGCAACTTGTAGGAAAATGAATGTTGTCAATAACTTGTCCGAAATTTGCGGGAAAAATCTATGCTTTCTAGTAATGTATACGAGGTTGTGAGCATCGTTTTGACAAATAAAAAAATTCCTTCTCAAAAGAAGATATTAGATATAAAAACATAGGTGGGGGTCGGGTCCTGATGGTAAAAGTTGTGCCCATAGTGAAAATGTTATAAATACAAGTCTTCAACAGCCTTATGTCGTAGAAAATTTCCAAGTGTTAAAAAAAAAGAGTATAAAAAATTGACACAATCTAATTTTAAAGCAAGGCACCTTGAGTTATCGGGCCGGACTAACCCGGCCAGCTGGTGTCGGAATGGGCTTATGGGCTTTAACCCGATTTTCAGCCCAAAATTTGTCGATTAACCATGGATAGATCCATCAAGACAATGAGTCCGATTTGCTCCACATAAGATCAAGATCAAGATCAAAATCAAAATCATCGACGACTTCGATCCTATTTCCCCTTTTGTGTTCAAGTTTTCTTCAGACTAAATCGATTTCAGTTTCTTTTGGTCACGGAATCGCAAGTTTCAATCGGTAAATATGTTGGAGAAGATCGGATTGCCTCCGAAGCCATCGCTGAGAGGAAATAATTGGGTGATCGATGCGAGCCATTGTCAAGGATGTTCTTCTCAGTTCACTTTCATCAACCGCAAGGTTTCATCGGATTTACTTTACCTAATTTTACCACTCTGATTTTTTTAATAATTCTTTAAACCCTTGTTCCAATTTGGCCCAAATCGATGAAGATTGATTGTTGAAGTTTGCTTAAACTTGATGTGATTTCGAAACTAATTCTTCGTAAAATCTTATCCGACTTCTCAAAGTCAATCGACTACGACCCAAATTTAGTTTCGACTTGATTTAACCAGTACTTGAAGCATAGTTATAACCAAATTAGAGTATGCAACGAATTCTAGAAGTAGACAGTTTTTTGGCTTATACTTGTTCAGGGATCTAATCCACTTTGCTGTTGTAATGGCCGATTATTTCCCTATGGTTTAGCTAATACTGGTATAATCGATGATCATTAATATTAGCTAACACTCAGATTAAAAGTGGAATTACAACTCTTAGATCATTATTTCATTGAACAATTGTTTTTTTAACAGATAGTTTCTTGTGCTTCTGTAATTGTTTCGAATCAGATTATATTGTAATCTTGTTTGAGTTTGGTAGCACTCCACTGTTATTGTGGATTTGAACTTCCATTTTACAGAAATATAAATTAGTAACTGAGATGGATGGTTTAAGTAGGGATTGTACGTGGGATTTATTGATTGGTAACGATTGATATGCATTGGAATGTAACAATTGATCACACTTGGTGGTAGAAGTGAGTATTTTTGTAGTTCAGGTTTGATATTAGACGTCAAGTGCACTTGCTTTTTGTCTCTTTGCCCGCCAATGGAGGGAGTATATTTTTATAACAAGCTAACAACACAATGATTACTTAAGGACAATTGCAACAAATAGCACAATCTATAACAAGCTAACAATTTATCACACTTGGTGGTAGAAGTGAGTATTTTCCTAATTGGGTCACTGGAGTAAAGAAGTCATGACTAAAACCGCAATCCTTTACAAAACAGCAAAACTTAGTGTGTTTGGTACTTTTGTTTGAAAAACCTGTAAATGCTAACATTGTTGAATGGTTTTTATGATGGATGTTGACATTTTGGATGATTTTGTTAACATTTTCACAGTTCAGTGATTACAAAGTGAAAACACGATGGTCTTTATCAGCTTGCCCATTAGTTGATTATATGCTCTAGTTGAGAACCATAGACTCTCCCTAAGAGTTAAGACGTCAAACGCATTACATAGTAGTAGACGGGATCAGTAAGCTCTTGGTTGTTTTGTACTTTTTGGTAGTATTTTTCTCTTTATATCTGCTAAAAGCCTTATAAATATATAAGGGTAGTGTTTATGTATCCTGTTATATACATTATACTATATGCATTTCAAATGGTCATTTTTTCTTCTAATAAATTATATATATGTGGCTTTGCAGCATCATTGCCGAAGATGCGGGGGCTTGTTCTGTGGCAGCTGTACCCAGCAAAGAATGTACCTAAGAGGACAAGGTGAATCACCTGTTCGTATTTGTGACCCCTGTAAAACTTTAGAAGAAGCAGCACGCTTTGAAATGCGATATGGTCACAAGAATAAGTCTCGAAAAGGTAAAGTTGCTTACACAGATTCTGTTCGACTTGTTAAAAACACAATAAACTTCATAAGTGATGTCATCTCTGATATTTGCTAGAAAACTACGGCTGTGATATTACACTTGTTGAATAATACTATATTATGCTTCAATTTCAGGGGCTTCAAAACTTGCATCTGATAATGAGGATGATGCAAGCGGTAATGGATCAATTTCATCAGATAAGGAGTCAGTTCCAAGCATGCAGCGAGCTACAAGTGCATCGTCTTCGAACATTGACATGGAGTTGGACCTTGAGTCAAGTACTCCAGAAGAACTGAGACAACGGGCCGTGGAGGAAAAGAATAAGTATAAAGTTTTAAAAGCTGAAAAAAAGCCTGAAGAAGCCTTGAGAGCTTTCAAAAGAGGAAAAGAACTTGAAAGACAAGCTGCAACCTTAGAGATCGAACTGAGAAAAAACCGTAAGAAAGCTCTTTCATCCACCAGTGCAAATGAGAACTCAAAAGTTGCAGATGTGAAAAAACCGAAAGAAAAAGATGATCTTGTTAGTGAACTCAAAGAACTTGGATGGTCCGATCTTGATCTTCATGATGCTGATAAAAAGCCCGTCAGTATGACTATAGAGGGCGAATTATCAACCCTGCTTAAAGAAGTTTCTCAAAAGACTAATAAACCTGAAAAGAGTATTGACCGATCTGAAGTCGTTGCTATTAAGAAAAAAGCACTCGCTCTTAAACGTGATGGGAAGCTTTCAGAAGCCAAAGAAGAATTAAAGAGAGCTAAAATACTTGAAAAGCAAATTGAAGAACAAGAATTGTTAGGTGACGATGAAGATTCAGACGAGGAATTCACATCGTTGATTCGTAGCATGGACATTGATAAAAAAGATATTTTAGCACCTGGGAATGATGGGAATACTAAAATTGACTTTGACCGTCTTCTTCGCATGGATGATGGGCCATTCCTCGATGGTAACTTTGAAGCGACTGAAGATGATATGGACGACCCTGAAATGTCAGCTGCTTTGCAATCTTTAGGGTGGACTGAAGATCATGATGTTATTGATAAAGAGCCACTATTAAGTGAAATACAGTCTTTAAAGCGAGAAGCACTCGATAAAAAAAGAGCTGGAAATACCGCTGAGGCATTGGCCTTGCTAAAGAAGGCAAAGCTGCTCGAAGCTGATGCTGGTGGGACCCATGACACTCGAGAAAATGATGATGTGCCGCTTTCAAAGCCAAAACTTGAATTCGACCATAAAATGACATCGAAAAGCAAGTTAGAAATACAGAGAGAGCTTCTTGCTTTAAAGAAGAAAGCACTTGCTTTAAGGAGGGAAGGGAAAGTGGATGAGGCGGATCAAGAATTACTGAAAGGGAAAGCTCTCGAGCAGCGACTTGAAGAATTAGAAAATGGTCCCAAAGTTAGCATGCCTAAAGCCAAACCCACAAGTATGAAGCATGTTGACTTTTCTGCACCAATAATGGATGTTGAAGATCAAGGAGAAGATGTAACAGACAAAGATATGAACGATCCATCATATCTTGCACTTCTAGAGAATTTAGGTTGGCAAGATGATGTGGCAGTGGAGGCTGGACCACCGAAACAACAAAACATGGTACCAAAGAAAAGTAAAGCTGAGATTCAAAGGGAACTTTTAGCTCTAAAAAGGAAGTCCCTGGCTCTGAGACGTCAAGGGAATGTTGAAGAAGCTGAAGAAGTTCTAAAAGCTACAAAAGATTTAGAAGCGCAGTTGGCAGAACTGGAAACACCAAGTCAAGAAACAATTTTGGCGAACAATTTACCTGAAAAAACAGTTGTTAGTGAGGTTTCTGTACATGAAAAGCCTCGCACGGAAATCAAGGAAGAATCGTTTGGATCAAAGAGTGCTGTGGGTGATGATGTTTTTGAACATGAAAAGCCTCAAATGGGAATCAAGGAAGAATCTTTTGGATCAAAGCATGCGGTGGGTAATGTTTTTGAACATGAGAAGCCTCGAGTTGGATTAACCGAGTCAAACTCTGTGCAACAGCAAATCTTGACTCACAAAAGAAAAGCTGTCAGCTTGAAAAGAGAAGGGAAGTTAGCAGAAGCTAAGGAGGAACTAAAGCTGGCTAAACTTCTAGAAAAAGAGAGTATGGATACACATAATAACTCCCCAGACTTGCGTACAGATTATAAAACCCCAGTTCCAAGCACTAGTAAAGTGACTAAAAAGGAAGAAAATGATGATTCTCCACCTAAACTGTCATCTCGTGAACGTTTTAAGTTACAGCAAGAATCTTTAAGCCACAAGAGGCAAGCACTAAAGCTGAGAAGGGAAGGTCGACATGAGGAAGCAGATGCAGAGTTTGAATTGGCCAAGAATCTTGAAAGTCAACTAGAAGCTGCCAATGAGTTGACCAAACCAGCAGAATCTGTTGACGATGTTAGTATTGAGGATTTTCTCGATCCTCAACTTCTGTCTGCTCTTAAAGAAGTAGGAATAGAAGGTGGTGTTGCTCAGTCTTCACTTGGGAAGACTGAGCCGGTTAAGACAAGACCTGTGGTCAGCAAGGTTCAGGCTGAGCCTGTCATAGCTAAAATGGTGGCCAACAAGAGTGAGACCACAGAGCTGGAAGAACAGATTAAGGCCGAAAAAGTTAAGGCTGTAAATTTGAAACGTGCGGGAAAGCAAGCCGAGGCTTTGGATGCTCTTAGACGGGCTAAACTGCTTGAAAAGAAGCTAAATTCTTTAGCCTAAAGTTAATGTAACGAAGGCATTCAACTGTATTTTATTCTGGATAACAATGTATTTTTAAATTCATATGCCTTTTTTGATTCAGATATGTATCAGAATATATAAATTTTGCACAGTTTGTACTCTCATTATATACATGACAAACTCTATTATTCAAGAGGTTTCAACATTCAAACTCAAAACTCATTACAGAATTAAAAGGAAGCAAATAAGCCCAAAGTATAGCATTCTTTGGGTAATCCTAATACAGTTCCACTTTATGAAAATCATAACAAGAACAAAACTTACAAGAAACCCTCTAATAGTAAACCGACCTAAAACCAAATCACTTGTGTGTCTAGAATTCTTTTGATCAGTGATCACCATAATCTTGAAAACATCTGAAAAGAAAAAAACAAGAATCAAAGTTCATACATTACTACTCTGCAGGCATGGTCAGGTTGTAGCGTCTAAACTTGTTTGAATTTCCAATCTCCACAAGTTGCTTAGCTTCTTCACTTTTCGACTCCTTAACCAATCCATCAATCACGAGCTGCATGACATTCGGATCCACAAGACACTTTTGTTCAAAAGCTTGTTTGAAAAGCTCAACAGCCCAATCAAAATCAGACATTTTACAGGCTAATCGAATTACAGCTGCGAATGTGGTTTTATTAGTAGCAGAATCACTTTGCACCAATTTAGTATACCACTTCTTTGCTTCTTGTAAGTTGCCTTCGTTGCAGAAACCATTGATAATAGCATTGTGGCTAAACACATCAGGTTTGAGGTCTTTAGAACACAACTGGTTAAAGAGTTCAACAGCTTCAGCTGTCTTCTTCTCTGAAACCAATCCAACCAACCTAGCGTTATAACTTCTGATATCAGGTGAAATACCAGTGTTCATCATCACAGCCCAAAATTTCTCCCCATCAAGAAACCTACCATTGCTATAAAACCCAACGAGCAAAGTATTGAAAGTAATCAAATCAGGCTTCAATCCCTTCTTTTCAATTTCATCAAACACTTCTGCCGCCGAATCAAACGAACCCATCTCACAGAAAGCCTTGATCACTGTGTTATACGAAACGATATCCGGATTCAAGGATATCTTTCCAGGCAACTCCCTGAAAAGCCCATCAACCTTATCAAACTTCTTGGCATTAACACACGCACCAAGAAGCGCATTAAAGGACTTAACAGTCTGCTCGCAGTTTCTCTCAGGCATTTCGTCGAACACCTTAGAGGCATGATCAAACATGGCTGCTTTCCCATACAAAGAAATCAACCTAACCGCAAACCCTTCTTTAGAAATATCATCGTATTGCTTCTGATCCTCTAAGATTTCTTCGACCCACTTGTATTTCTTGGCGGAGGCGAGACGGCGGACAGTGTTGTCGTAAACGTTGGCTTGTTTACGGAACAAATGCGATTCCGACAACTTCTTGAACTTGTGTACAACCCTTTTGAGGTTCCGTTCATGGTAGAGATCATCGTAGATAGATTTCGCCGGTGATTTGACGACAGATGTGGAGAATGTGCGGAAGATGCGAGTAATTGTAGACATTTTCAGGGGTGAAATTAAGCCGCCTTGTTAAGCAACCACCTCACACTCAGAGCAATACCATCGAAGTTAAGTCCAAGATTCGGTTTTTAGTTTTTTATGACTTAAAACCCTAATTTCTATCCATTGGTTTGATTGTTTTTGCTGTTGTTATAAAGATCATGGACAAATCGAACATGAAAATGGACGGTTACGAGATTGATTTTGATAATTTTAGCATCTTGTATCATTATAAAAGGTTTAACGTTCGATTTATGAACTTGTGTGATTAGAAATTGCATGTTAGATTTTTAATACTAGAAATTTAATATTAAACAATCAAACTCACCGACTTAAAATATATATACTCAAAGTACAACTTCACTAGTTATGTATTTGTAATAAAGTTGTAACACTTTTAGAATGTATCAAGTTATTAAGAACCTTAAAATACTAGTTTTAATGTTTTATAAGATTATATGGTGTATTAATGTTTTTTTAATTTTAATGCACGTAAATGAGTATGTGATAAGTTTCGGTTAATCAAACAAGTGTCACCTAATATTATACCATCATCAAACCATCAATTCTTTTATAAAAATCACATCTAGTTCCCTGCTTGAATACTCGTCTGAAATGTTTTAGATTTTAATTATTTTTTTCAGGTTAAATGATTTTGAGAGAAGATTAATTGTGCTAACTGAATATTTTTTCTCGTTACTTATATGATTATAATTATGTTAGATTACTTGGTTCATAAATTTTATCTATCATAATGCTTATTTCAATATTACTATTATCTTATGGCTATGTCTATGTGACACGTGGTTAACCGTACCACTTAATATTTTCCCTTTTTTACAAAGTTCTCATCATATTATTTTGAGTTAACTTTTAGTTTTTCTCCTTAAGATTTAATAAAAGTAATTATTTTATTCAAAAGATTAGAAACATCAATTTACCTCCAAAAGTTTCATAAGTTGTTTAAATTTTAATCCAAAATCTTTACAATTTTGAATTCAAGTTAAAACACAAACTTTTGAAGATAAATTGATGTTTTACAAAAGATAGATGGTTATTGTTGTTAAACCTTAGGGAGCAAAAACAAACTTAACTCTATTAATTTTTGAGACTCAAGATTTTTTTAATCTATATAGTAATCATATTGTCCTAATATTATTTTTAACTATTAACATTCTATAAAGAACATAGACAAAAAAAGTTAATTCAAAACACACCGTAAAAGATTACTTGTTTAATCTAATTTGTAACGTTCTACTCAAGTACTTTACCACCTCTAATTTTCTATAAATAGCACTTTTTATATATTTTTAGAAATAACTGAGCATAAATCAAGTAAATTACAGAATATTCTATAACCTTCTATTCCTTGGTCATAAGTGTACTTTAGCAATCAAACAATGCCTTGGGGAAAGAGTAGTACACACCAATCTAACAACCAATAAATTTCTTAGTTTTAACATGTAAAAAGACATTTTATATTACAAATCATACAATCAAGCCAAACACGCCGTTTTCAATATACTAAAGAGTAAAGATTTCGTATAATATAAAAACTGTTACATTCTTTCATGAAAGTGGCCAAAACAGAGAAAATTGTATGATCAAGTGACTATTTCTTTTTCAATAAACATATAATCACCCATTTGGTGATCTTATTTACAAACTAGCTTAATCAAATTACTATTTAGACACCCATATCAACCTAACACTATTTTCTTTTATCTTTAAATCACTTTGAAAGCTATAAGTTTCGTATAAAAGTTACGTTTTACTTAATTTCCTTGCTAACAGAATATCAATAAAATCCATCAATTTCTGATAATATCTTGACCACTCATTGTTTATGATGGGCAAGATTGTAGCTTCCTAACATCCCCACAAAATTTTGACCAATAACAAGAAGATTCCCCACCCCACCCCACCCTACCCTATGGCAATGATACTCTTGTGAACTTAAGCTGCTTAACAACTTTTTCATCAAATTCTTGCACATACTCCCTATAAAAATGCAACCTTGACCACCCTTTCTCATCATCTGAAACTAAGAATGCTCTTGAGCCATTCTTACATGGAGTATTCTAATCTTTTCGAGGATATATCGTCTGTGGTGGAAGAGACTGACAGCGGTCTTGAACGGGTTTGCAGAAACATGAGGCAAAATTGTGAAGACGACGATGATGATAATGACCATGATGGAAAATACAAGTCCAAGAACCTCAAAGCTGAAAGAAAGAGACGCGAAAAGCTTAAATCCAGGATGCTAGAATTACGATCTGTTGTTCCAAAGATAACAAATGCAATGATCCAGAACAATAATCTTTAGTTTTGTTTGTTTAAATGTTATTATTATATATCTATAACAGATAATTATAAAAGTATAAATTGTCTTGATTTCAGATGAACAAAGAAACAATCATAACAGATGCCATTGATTACATCAAGGAGCTTAAAATTTCTGTCACAAATCTAAGTAACGAACTTCTTGAAATGGAAGCACAAATGGCAAAGGAACCGTCTTTTGATATTATCCAAATTCATCCTGTGGAAAACATGAAAATATGGGGCATAGAGGTTGGATTTCACATAATAATAACATAGTTGATTGGAAAAATTCATCCTATGAACCATTTATTCTTTCTTAATCATGATTTATGACCATTTTCTTGATATAGTCAGAAGTAACGGTGACTCGTATTGATGAGAATAAGTTATGGATGAAGATAGTTTTCGAGAAGAAAATAGGAGGGTTTACAAAGCTAATCGAGGCAATGAGTTTGCTCGGGATTGAACTTATTGATACAAACGTTATCACCACGAAAGGGGCTGTTCTTGTTACTGCATGCATTGAGGTACATATTTTGTCAAAACGTTTTACAACTTACGTAGATGAGTTACTGACAAAATATTTTTACAAATTTACAGGGTACTCATGGTAAAACCCTTGTTGCTGAGCAGGTTCAAGATGTACTAGCGGAGGTTATTAAAGTGTATAAGCCAGCATGAAATATTTTATCATGTTATATATGTAAAAGTAATTAGTAATCATGTCATTTTTAGTATTATATAGAAGATATATATGATAAAGTTATTTTATCGTATAAATTTTTAGATTTCATTAATTTAGCAATTAACAATAATATTATACTATATAAATTATATCGTTCTAGATACAAATATACAACCTCCCCAAGTTAATTTTTTCTGACACATATTTCCTAGGAAGCTTTCACGACTCACATTCAACACTAGTCAAAGCTAAAGACATACATGCCCTACCAAACAAATTAACTTAAAAAAATAAGCACACCCCAAAAGACCTAAAGACCCATCACGGGCATCATCTCATGTGTATGTATAAATGTCTTCATCATTGATAATATCCGAATCAACATTCAAATAATTCATATATTTAAAATGGGTGGTGTGTGGCTTCTTCTTTTCATTACAACATTGGTTATGTTCTTAACAAAGACAAATTCAACCAGCCGCTTAGAGATCGGGTTCATTCGGCTTGTCGGGCCAAGCCAACCACCAGATTCATCTCTTTCTGCCGCTCATTTAAGTCCAGATGCAATGGGAAACGAAGTTGCACCTTATCCTCTAACCGAACAGATGCCATGGCATCATAAATCCAACCAGTCGAAAGCTGGTGGTGATGTTATAATCGGAGGATATGTGATGGCTTGTGTTGTTGTTGTTCTATTGTACATTCGCGTCACACGAAGAACAAAGTGATGTGCATACTTAGTATTGTTTTCCTCGGTTACCAAGGCCTTCAAAGTTATAGCTACGAGTTTAGATCCTTTAAGAAATTAATGTGGTGAGAAGTTTTGGTTCATTAAAATGGTAGACACTTTGACTTTCCACTTCATGAATATGAAAATTCATTACAACTTTAAGTTATAAAATTAATGAATCAAAATGTTTATCATCCTTTTTATAAGTAGTTACGCTATCATCACATACGATTGTTGTAATATGAAACTATAAGTTAGATTAAAAAAGATAAATAATATTTAAAGTAAAATACATAATTATTCTCAATATTAAATTGTATAATTTTTATAGCACTTCAGTTATTTTAACTTGTGACTTGGGCCGAAGCAGATACTATACAAGATAGAAGATACAGCCCTATAAGACTTGCTCTCTATCTTAAAAATAGCCCAAAGTGTTGGGCCTCATTTTGGATTTTGATTCAAGTAAAATACGATTAGCTTTCTTGTTTGAATAATATATAAATGAAGATTAGAATAGGCTGGTCGTTATGTCAGATGTTATATACTTTTATTGGCATAAGTTTGCATTAATTGTCTTTTATTATTTATCAAACCATATTATTTAAAATGCAACGTTACAAGAAAGTACGAATATCTTTGTGAAACATAATCAACTATTAATCCCAATATTAAGTTAATTATTTATATGTGATAGAATGTGTTCATATTTTATAAATATACTATTGCAATGTTGTAGTATGAGAAAATATTTTCATATATATAGTCCCTTAGGTGTAAGTAATTGTTTGGTTACCTTAATTAGCAGTCTTATACCTAATAAATCCATGTAAATTGTAAACTAATCTATGAGTGTGAATATTCTTATTTACCTAAGTATAAAAAAGCCATTGATCAAAGTTATAGCTAACATGTATATATGTAGAAAATCGGTCTCATGTATAAAGTGTAAGTAAACAATATCTTGCATAAATTATAAGGAACAACACTCCGCAGGATCTAAATACCATACTTTAAAATAATACTTAACCACATCAATTTACCGTCGTGACATGCAACCGCTACCTAGTTTGTAGTTAAAAATGACAATACTAAAGTTGATAATCATTTTTTTAGAGAACAAGTCGACACCTACATCCACTAAAGCTTTACAAAAACAAAGTGACAACAATAAATATAAGAAAACGGAGAAAATTTATATAACTACAGTCAATTGTGTGTGTAGTTAATGTTGATACTTAATCGAGCAAAAAAATTAACTTGGATTAGAAACCTACGCTTGCATTATGTTTAATTAAGAATGCACAACACGATGATTGTTACTCTTGTTTTAAAAATAAAAAGGATAAAATGGTTTGTTAAATAAAATAAAATTATGAAATAGCGTTGAATAGTTTATATATGATGATGAAGAAATTAAACAAGCTAAATGAATTTAGATCACGCTTTGTAGATGACAATTGTCATGAGGACCAAGCAGACAAGAAAAGAAAAAGTTGGTCCAACCCATCTCTCAACTCCATCATCATCGTCATCATATATCATGCCTTCTTCAAACCTAAACAAAACTACGCCACGTCTATACCCTTTATCACTCTTTTTAATCTTTTAAACTTTTATTACTAATCCTCCTAATTTGCACTTCAATTCATCTAATGTGTGGGTCCCTAAGATATTATAATAATTAAATGCATCCGTTTTATATAAAAAAATTAACAGTTTAAATTCTGCAACATGTAGACATAAATTATTAGTAAGAGCTCCTTAAAAAAATTCTAATGTAGGGTTAATGTCAAAAAATATAATATACTTGATACTTCCTTAGTTTTATGATACAAAAATCTCTTCACATAATTTTTAAAATTGATCACACAAGTAGTCTATGTTGTATTGTGATATCCGGTAATTTTCCGTTATCCAACTCCGTTAGTTCCGCTAAGTTTTGCATACACGTGTCGTGAGCACACACTAGTTGTCGTTTAACGTTGGTGACGTAATAATAATTGATCATGTTAAATGGGTGATAATCTAATTGTTAATGTGATTATGATGTTGTGTTTACGTGTTTATGTGTTTTAAATATTAATTAAGAAAGTTTATCGCGTAACGTGGAAACGTGTTTATTTATTCGTATATCTTGTGTTTTTGTAGAGATAAAATATATAATGAAAATTATT
>BJCM01156396.1:0-15814 GCA_018326385.1 Flaveria bidentis
TCAGTCGTGCGACTGAGTCATACGATTGATTCATTCGTACGACTAAGTCAGTCTTATGACTCAGTAGTGCGATTGACTCAATCACCAGGTTCAGTCGTGCGATTGGCCCATTCGCATGGTCCAGTCGTGCGGCTGAATCAGATTACTTAGTTAAACACATTCTTGAACCTTTAATGATTTAAAACATGTCTAACAACTGTAAGCCTATATAACATGTTCATATATGCGTGTACCAATACATAATATCAATAGATATAACATTAAACAATCAACAAACATTCACAGAAGAGTTTTTTTTCTCATTTCATAGATTCAATATTACATATGTGTTACAAGATGAAAGACTATTACATTTAAGATCACTAGACTAGAACTAGGGACATGTGTACCAACATGAACATTGACAAATGCGGATGAGTAAAGTCAATGCGGATGAGAAAGTCTAAGTGTTAATACATGCGGATGTGGAAATGCGGATGAACATTGACAAATGCGGATGAGTAAAGTCAATGTGAATGAGAAAGTCTAATTGTTAAGACATGCGGATGAGGAAATGCGGATGAACATTGACAAATGCGGATGAGTAAAGTCAATGCGGATGAGAAAGTCTAAGTGTCAGCAAATACAGATGAGGAAATGCGGATGAGCATTGATAAATGTGGATAAATAATGTCAATGCGGATGAGGAAGTCTAAGTGTGAGCAAATGCAGATGAACGTTGACAAATGCTGATGAGTAAAGTCAATGCGGATGAACAATGCGGATGAACAGTTAGAATATTTTATGACTTTTTGGGGAAAAAGTGAAATGTAGGCTTTGACTTTGAAGGTTCCTAGGGGTTCATGTAAGCTGACTTTTGAGGTCATAGATGATGTGATGGGCATAGTATGATGATGATGTGTATGATTGATGCTTATGCATGATGGTATGTATGATGTATGTTATGTATCCATGATGGTGCCTTGTATGGTGATGTTTTATATGTTTATGTTCCTTGTTATGTGTGATTATTTTCCCGTGGCTTTACATCGAATATTAATGAATGAATGAAAGTATTACGTAACGTAAAATGGAAGATAATGAAAGAGGAACGAAATGAAAGAATGCATGCATTAATGAATGAATGAAAGTAAGAAATGCTTGCAAGCAAATGAATGGAGGTTCACACCCAATGAAGGTTGTTAGCTCAACCGTGTGCGAGTTAGCTACCCCGGAAGGATGCACACTGGGGCTTATTCCGTGTGATTAAGCGTATGTACGGAGGTTCACACCCAATGAACGGTGTTAGCTCAACTGTGTGCGGGTTAATTACCCCTAAAGGATGCACACTGGGGTCTAATCCTTGTGATTGACCATATGTATGGGACCCTTGTTGCTTACCCTAGGTACTAGAGTCAGCTTCGTGCATAATGTTCGGGGTCTATAAAAGACCATAGGCCCAGTACCGGCTTTATGCATGATGGTGGGGTGAAGCACATGGCATTGGTCCAAATGAAAGTAAAGATTTAATGACGAATGAATGATAAAGATAATAATGATACTATCTGTGTGTATGTATAGGGCATGAACACGTACGATTGTAAATAATGGTTTTTAAACGAAAATAAGTATGTTTAATTTTAAAACTAGAATTCACTCAGCAACGCTGACTTATATGTGTTTCCAGTTGGCAGGTAAAGGTTGCTGAGGAAGGCACGGGGTGGTTGCTTGGCTCTTTTTGGATGACATCCATTTTTATAATGCTTTTGTGATGTAATGCAACAAGTATTTTGTAATGTGATAATGATGTATTATTTTGCAAAAGCTTTTATAATGAAATGAAATGTCATTTTTAATGTTTTCTCTGCAATGATTATTTAAGTTAATATAAATATATGTTTTATGTGCGATGATTGACTTGCTGTAATCGTCCAGGGAACGGGGCCTTACATTAATATGTTGATCCACACACTCCCCCTTAGGAACAGGTCCAAGGGAGTGGTTTCTAGCTATAGGTGTCTTTACAACCTTAAATTCAATCCTGTCAACTTGCTTCACTTGAATTCTTTGAAAGAAATTGAGTTCTCCCATGTCACTAATCTCAAATATATTCTTCATTAGCCTCTCAAAGTCTTTGCAGAGCTTTGGATTAGTTGACTTGAATATAATATCATATACATATATTTGAACCAGCATTAAGTCATTCCATGTTCCTTTGATGAAGAGAGTCCTATCTATAGTACCCCTCTTGTATCCATCCTGACAGAGATATTGAAATAGTGTCTCACACCACTTCCTTGGAGCTTGGTGCAACCCATAGAGAGCTTTATCAAGATTTTAGACTATAAGGTTTCATATAAGGTCGATGCACCTAGAAACATCCTAAGTCTCTCCTGCATGAATGCACTGAAGTACAGAGTAGAAATGCTTCGAAAGTTTTACACCATGCATCAGAATTATTCTATGTGTAAAATCTTCCAAAGCCAAGACCAACATCTTCCGAAGCCAAAAATAATGTCTTTGGAAGCTTCAAAGACAAACTCTTCCGAAGCCAAGAAGTGAAGACTAATTTCTTCCGAAGACTTTTAACACATGCTTTATCTATTGTACTTTTCCATAAAGTTGGACCACTTTCCACTGCAACACTGATTATTCACAAACTTACATAAGTTGGTGAAAAGGTCCATGCTTTTGGTAACTGTATAATGAGGTCTTGAGTCTTTTACTTTCTATTTTATGTACTTTTCTCTTTTTGTAATATATTAGGAGGTGAGATATGGCATGTCATAAACATTAGTCAAAAGGCAATCTGACTTTTGACTCTACATTTGATTTTGTTGTTGTCTAGATTAAATGTTTCTACTTGGCCTTCTAAGTATGGCCAACTGTAGGATGTAGTATAAAGTATCTCATGTCCTTGTATCTTTTCTTATGCTTTGTAACACTTGTAAAGAAATTGAGAGAAATATACAACATTCTTGAAAACCAAATAGTTATGTTCTTTGTTTTTGTTTTGTCTCATATTACTTGTGTTCTTAGAAGCAGACTATAATTGTTCCTAGTTCCTTATTTGACTTTTAAGTGTTCTAAACACTCCTCATTGTGTGTTTTGATATAAGTGATCATCCCCTAACTACTCCTAATTGTTCCTATGCTCTTTATTGTAAGATCTCACCATCTTAAAATCCCTCACACACACAAAATACTTAACATCTCAGATGGAATCTCTTACTAAAGCTGATATGGAAACTAGAACCATGACAAAGTCCCCACTGATCACTCTTGAAGACTTTGTTATTTGGTGCCAATGAATGGAAGGGTTCATCAATTCACAAGACACCAAGATATGGGGTTCATCAATTCACAATCCACTTATCACTCTTGAAGACTTTGTTATTTGTATGGTATTCTTAGTGGATACCAGATAGAGATGAATATGCAAAGTTCATCTCGTAACTTTAGCAATCAACTGAGTTCAGACCTCTATGTGGTTGAAAGGGATAGTAGAGAACCACAACATCATCTTATCTACTACCCTGACAACTCACAAAAGTGTCATTTCATCACCTTTCCGAAGACACCAAGAGAAAGCTACAATCAAGGGAGCCAATTCCAAGATACAACCTCTTCACAAGCCTTTGTGTTTTCTGATGAAAGCACATGAAACTTTCTCTTCACCCTTGAAGATCTGGATTGTATGCATCGTGATGATCTGGAATACATGGAGATAGTTCAGGAAATGGCTCTTCTCACTCACAGAGCGCATAAATTCTACAAGAGGACAAGGAGGAAGTTTGCAAGCAATATAGTTAGTGGAAAGTTTGGGTTGGACAAAACCAAAGTAAAATGTTACAACTATAACCAGATGGGTCATTTTTCAAGGGAGTGAAAGGCACCAAGTACAAATGGTGGCCAAGCACAAGCCATGCCAAACTACATTAAGAGAGCCACCCAGAATGAGAAGCCAAAGCAGCAAGTTGCAATTGTTGTTAAAGAAGGAGGCTTTGACTGGAGCTTTCAGGTGGAAGATGCATCTCCAAACTAAGCACTTATGATAGATCACGATGAAGCAAAGGTATTAGAACATCTCTTTACACTTAAATGCATTGCTAAAGTTAACGAATACAGGTCATACAACTTAGAGATGAGATCTGATCTTGAGTCTTTAAATATTCTAAAATCTGATTTCAAAAGAGCTGAAAATAATTACAAACTAAAGATAGAGGACTTAGAGAAAACCATTTCTACTCTTAAACATGAAAATACCAAATATAGGACTCAGATCAAAGATCTCATAACCAAGTTAACTTAATGTCAGGCTGAGCTTGTGATCAGCAAAGCCAGGGCAAAAAAACATGTTCTTGAACAAAAAACCTTCAAGGACATTATCTAATTATCCAATGCATGCAAAATTTTGTTATTAGAATAAGTAGGGACTTGGATATAGTGAAATGGCACCTCCACACACAATCTTTTCTATTAGATATCTTAGGTGTGGAACTTATGAAGATGAGCTTCCCTTCATAGACCCTATAAGTGAACAGGATGAAGAGGAAATAGTGAAGGATGTCTCTGATAAGAGTGAAGAAGTGAATTCTAAGAAAGGTCATTATTCCTTTGAGGAGAGTAAAAGAGTTAGGATGACCAAGTCAAAATAAAAGAACTTAGTCAGAAAGGCCAAGAGAAAGTCTAAGAAGGCTTCAAAAGATCAAGGCCACCTTTAACTCTATGTAGAAACAAGTCTTTATCTCTGTGAGATTTGAGGTGGTTACGGCTGAAGACACAAGCCTGAACTCTAGTACCAGGAGTTCTAGTTCATGTTCGAATCATCTTAACAACACAAAGAAGGCTGATCAGTTGTGTGCCACTGCTACACAACCTAAACCATCCAACTATAAAGGTAGTTTTCACCTTAAAAGAATTGTCACATCATCAACAAAGTTTAAGATAGAGAAGGAAAGTGATCAAGTTCAGCCTTATTCTCAAAAGAAGACCCTTAGGAAGAAGAAGTTGAACTACGTTATGTGTGGTAGTACTTCCCATCTTGCTAAGGATGTCACTACAATCGAAAAGGTATCGTACACATGAACAAAAAGGAAACTTCTGAGAGTTTGAATAAGAAGAAAGCTTTGGAAGGAAAATAATTTCCTTTTAGAAGCTCCAAAATGAAGTAGAAGATAGGTGGAAACTTGCCTTCAAAAGAAAATTTGGTCTCAAAAGAAAAGAATACTTCTAAAGCACTAAAGCATGCTGCAATGTTAGCAAGATCTTCCAAAAGTCCAGTCATTAAAACTTCTGAAGTGATGAAGGTCAAGTCTAAGCTTATAAAGGTGGTGTGGAAGATAAAAGAAGGCCAAATGACTAAAAGTTCTTCATCAAGATCAAAATTGATCCTCAAAACATGACTATAAGATCAATTACTTTTGCATTGTGCTTAACTTCTTTTGATGAGCCCAAGAACAATAAGGCTTGGGTTTCTAAATGTAACTAACCATCTCTTTTATACAGGAACAACTCAAGACAAACAGGAATGTATGGATCATTGATAGTGGTAATTCCAAACACATGATAGGCAATGGGTCATTACTCCAAAATTTTAAGAAAATTCATGGAGGACCAGTTGCTTTTGGGGAAGATGTTGGAGGTTACATAATTGAAAGGGGCAAGGTCAAAAATGGTATGCTCAGCATTGAGAAGGTAAACTTTATCAAGGAGCTTGGATACAATCTTTTGAGTGTATCTCAATTTTATGATTAGAGTCTTAAAATGCTCTTTACTGAGGATGAGTGCATTGTTCTTAGGCCCGTGCTGGTCATTCCTCATGAGCATTTCAGCTCAGAGCCCACGGGAAAGGGAACATGTACAAGATGGATTTACAAGAAACATTTCCCTCAGGAGAAGTTTCATATTTTCTATCTAAAGAAAATAGTGATGAGTCTTTCCTCTAGCATAAAAGAATGTGCCATTTCATCTTAAAGATTGAGAATCAATGTGATCATAAGGTCAAAACCATAAGATGTGATCAAGGAACTGAATTCAAGAACCAAATCCTTGATACATTTTATGATGCAAAAAGTATTACAAGACAATACAATGCTCCCAGAACTCCTTAGCAAAATGGTGTTGCTGAGTGGAGAAACATGACACTAATTGAAGCTGCAAGAACTATGTTGTCTGCCTCTAAACTACCCATCACCTTCTAAGCAGAGGCAGTGAACACTGCCTGCTATGTGCAAAACATAGTTTTACTAGTTAAGATAGTTGGTAAGACTCCCTATGAACTTTGGCACAAGAGGAAACCTTTCATTGGTTTTCTCAGGTCATTATGGTGTCCTTGCACCATTTTGAATAGCAAGGCTCAAATGACCAAGTTTGATTTGAAATCAAATAATGGACACTTCATTGGATACTCTTCTTAAGCTAAGGCTTATAGAGTATACAATCTCAGAACTAGAGTAGTTGAGGAGTCACTAATGAGACTTTCAATGAACACACTCCCATTATGAAAGGTCCTTATCCTAATTGGTTATTTGATCTTGATTAATTTACCAACTTTTTTAACAAATCTTGTGAGCATGTTTCAGGATCCACAGATATACTATCAACAGGTGATCCTAACCTAAGATTTGAGCTAAAAAGACCATCAAGTTATACTACTTCAGCTCCAGTTGTAACTAATCCTCTAAATGAAGTTCCTATCTGCAGAACAATGACAAATTCAGGTGATACATCTAAGGTGCCTTCAAATTCTAGCTCAGACGCACAACACTCAAATTAAGGAGCTTTAAATGTGGAAGGCAACGGAGGTGGTGATAAGTTCAAGAATTTCTTGATGCTGATAACCACTCCATTGAAGACAACATCAATTATGTCACACACTTATTAGATCAGGTGACACTTGATATTGTGCTGATATGGTGGGAGAAACTTTAATGTCTGATCTAAATTTCTCTAATTTAGTTCTCTCCAAACAACTTTTTTAATCCCTCAACTAAGGATTCACAAGTCTCACCCCACCATAAACATCATTGGAAATGTTGATACTGGGGTAAGAACTAGAGGACAACCCATGATGCAAATGTTTGTCTCCACTCTTTTTATCTATCCCATATAAAGCCAAAGAAAGTTGATAAGGTTTTAAAAGATGAAATTGTTTGAAGCTATACAAGAGGAGATGCTTCAATTCAAAGGGCAAAAGGTTTAGAACATATGTCCTCTTCTTTAAGGGAAGACTTCCATAGGAACCAATGGGTGTTTAGGAATAAGAATGATGATAAAGGACTTGTCATTAAGAACAAGGCAAGACTAGATGTTCAAGGATAGACACAAGAAGAATGAATTGACTACACAAATATCTTTACTCTTGTTGCAAGACTTGAAGCTGTTAGAATATTCTTAGCTTTTATTGCATCCAAGGATTTCAAGGTCTACCAACTTGATCTCAAGTGTGCTTTTTTATGGGGTAATTGATGAAAAGGTGTATGTCAAACAACCACATGGGTTTGTAGATCCTAATCATCTTGATTATGTCTGCAAGCTTGATAAAGCTCTTTATGGGTTGCACCAAGCTCCATGGAAGTGGTACGAGACTCAATCTCAATATCATTGTCAACATGGATACAAAAGGGGTACTATAGATGGAACTCTCTTCATCAAAGGAACATGGAATTACTTAATGCTAGTCCAAGTATATGTTGATGACATTATTTTTGGGTCAACCAATCCAAAGCTCTACAAAGACTTTGAGAATCTAATGAATAAGAGATTTGAAATAAGTGCAATCGAAAACTCAATTTCTTTCTAGGAATTCAAATGAAGCAGGTTGATAGTGGCATCTTCATAAGTCAATCAAAATATGTGCAAGACATAATTACAAGATTCCACATGACTAACAACAAGGTTGCTAAGACACTCATATCAAGGAACTACTCCCTTGGACTTGATCTTGATGGGGAGTGTGTAGATTAACATCTTTACAGGGCTATGATTGGGTCTCTTATGTACCTCATAGCTAGCAGACCTGATATCATATTTGCCACATGTATTTGTGCAAGATATCATGCTAACCCCAAGATATCACACCTGGTCACTCTCAAGAGGATTTTAAGATATCTTAAAGGTGCTCAACACTCGGCCTTTCGTATCTAAAGAATTCCGACTACAATCTGTATGCATATACAGATAGTGACTATGGTGGTTGCAATATTACTTCAAAATCTACGTCAAGGGGTGTCAGTTCCTTAGTGGAAGGATAGTCTCATGGCAATGTAAGAAGCAATCCCGTGTATTTTCATCAACTGCTGAAGTTGAATACATTGCTGCTACAAGCTGCTATGCTCAAGTGCTTTGGATTCAAAATTAGATGTTGGACTATAGATTCAACTTTAAAGAGACTCCTATCCATATAGACAACAATAGTGTTGTCTTTATTATAGAGAATCTTATGTAGCATTCAATGACAAAACACATCAATATCATGTATGATTCGATCAGAGATAACTTTGAATAGGATTTAATCAAACTAGTCAAAGTTAATACAAATGAATAATATCATGATCTGTTCATCAAAGCTTTCAATGAGAAGAGATTTAAATATCTTATGTCAGCTATTGGGATGATTAACTTTGAGTATCTTTTCTTAAACTAACTCATACTATTTCTAAAGCATGTAACTTGTCTATTTTATCACCTTCATAAGCCCCGGTTTACACTTGAAGAAAAATCTTTTAAATGATATTCCTTAGACTTTTGAAAATTTTAGTCTTTTTATACTTTGGTATATATGCATTTACCTTTGGAAGAAATTTATGTATTCAAAACAAACAACCACTTAAGATAATTTACATTCGCAAGAAATTCTCAATATATCTTCTGAAGCTTAAAACTACTCTTGAATACCTGTATGTTTTAAAGAACAATTTTCTTCCGAAAGCAATTAAGTCTCAGAAGCTTTATTCTTTTTAGAATAAAATTCCTAATTCTTAATCTCTTCCAAAGAAAAATTATCTAAATTCTTAGGAATATCTTCCGAAGTCATTTTGGCTTCGGAAGCTTTTCATTTAACTTCTAAAGCAAAATTACCTTCGACAGATTTTAGTCTTTCAAGAACACTAATTTTTGGGCAAAAGAAAACTGCCCTTTTAGATGTGGGATCGACATCCGGATTTCAAACTTTATCTTGTTTCATTAACTTTGTCTCAGATCCATTTCATATATATACCTAACGGTTCTCCCCTCTTTCACTCTCTCCTTCATCTTAACTATTAGCAAAAACCTAAATTCACCAACAAACCGCCTTTGTTCTTATCTTTCTTCACAACTAAGCTCTCTAAAATAGATAACCTCAACCGCGGAAAACAACCCAGACTTTTCCATGCAACTCCACAGGCAACACAATCAGGTTGCTCTGTTGGACTTTGATAAAGATTGATGTTTCTTAAAGGTCTGTCGTTTCCTTTCTTTGTCAAACTACTTCACCTCCCTAACCATTAATCCTTCACTCTATGAGGATCATCTATTAAAATTTTGGAAGACCTGCCAAGAGGTCATTATGGATAGTGAGAGGGCACTATCTGCTACAATGTAAGCGAGGAAAATCTTCATCACTCTAGCCATGATCAACACTCATTTTCAGCTGGATGATGAGGAAGGTGAATTGTCCTTTCCTAAAGAAGATGTAAACTAGTCCTTTTAGCAGATGGGCTATGAAGGAGACTTCTCTGTAAAGATATTCAGGAAAGGGAAGGTATTATCCCAATAGAAGTATCTACTCAATGTGGTCATCCACAGCTTGTCCAATAAGCATGGGAGCTGGGACCCGATTCCTGAGTATCTCTCCTTTATTATTCATGGAATGGTCCAAGGGGTCAAGTTAAGGTACTCTCAATTTATTTACACAAATGTACTTGCAAATTTGGACTCCTTAGAGTATTATATGTTTCCTAGATATGTTCAATACATTCTTAACTATGAAATAGGCTCACAGTTTAGGGAAATAGATAATATTCTTAAATTAGGACATATAAAGCCCAACATCTTTAAAATAAGAAAAAGCCAACTGCTGGCTTCTCTAGTGTAGAAACAACCCTTATCCCTAAATGTTTAAGCTCATTGATCAAGGTGATAACCTAACAACACAAGCTAATGTTGAACCCACACATTCTACTTCTCAACCACCTACACAATCTAAAATACTCCTCACCTACCAAAGAAAATCTAAACAAACCCCTACAATAGCTATTCAGCATGTGCAGACCCACATATCATCACCCATATACGAAGAGGTGGACACTAGAGCTCCCACTTCTCCTGAGGAGCAAACCGTTCCCATCTTATCAAGAATTTGTGTTGAGGTTCCTCATGCTCAGCCTGATGTGCTCATTAGCCTATCAGCCTTAAGCCTTCACTTTAAGTCTCAACACTTAAGTGAACAACCTTCAGGGGAAAGTTACTATCCCTAGCCTCTAGATCTAAACCAACCCATTCCCAACCATGAATTCTATGATGATGAAGACATGGGATTCAGTGAGTACATGAGTCTCTCTACGCCTCCTCCACTCAAAAAGATATTAGTGCTCCTGCCTCCGCCTTATCTTGCCCATATCATTCACCCATCCCTCAGGTGGATCTCTTTGAACCTGTTCAGGAGGTCTATATGGAAGAAGCTCTCAATTCTACAAGTGATTACATCATTAAGACCTCAACCATGGCAACTCAACCCATTAACACTTCATTTTAAGCTGTCAGTGAGTAAGGAAATCCAGAAGTCAAGAACATGATACTGGTGGTGAGAGTGAAGACTTTGGTCTAATTCTCTCATCCTCCAATGATTTTTCTAATGAAAATGAGGGGAACATGTGACTAAAGGTTCAAAAATTGTCACAAACATGCTCATATTTAGTCTCTAAGGTAAGTCATCTGGAATCTCAATTGACTACCTTACAAAATAAGGTCAATGATTAGCAACTTGAGATACCTTATCTTAAGGAAAAACTAGCTGGGAGACCTTTAAGGAAAGCTCGTCTAGGAACACAAGAACATATGGATGTGATTGACCTAACTCCTAGCTCACTTATGCAAGACGGTGATGCTAGCAAAAAGGGGGAGAAAGTCATAGCAATCACAGAACCTAGGACTTCTTCACAGAGTATGGACATTAAGGACTCACCATCCTCACTTGGAATTGTCCATACTCAGCAACTTCCTTAAGTTCACATTGATGTGGATTCACTAGACTCACTCATTCAGAGTTTTTTGAGGAAGGTATTCTAAGGGCTATGTCATCCCTACCCCAAGGAACTTCAAGCTACATAAATGAGTGGAGGTATGATGTTGATAGAAGAGCCCTCATACTTCAAAGAGTTCAAGGGTAGTAAGAAGTCTTTAATTTTCAAACCTTGAACTACTATAAAGGTCTTGACCTGGTCAACATGCCACTTGCCCTTCCAAGCCAATCTAGGCAAGCTGGCTCAAAGGATTCAATATAGGATTATTGAAGAGTTCAGCTCAAGAAGAAGATAAAGGCAATCAGGTAATGTCATCGGTCGACTGGATGTTATTGTAAACCCTGATATTAGTTTCAAAGGGAAAACCTTGACCGAAGGCCCAGTGATACAGCCTGAGAGCATTGTCACAACTACAACTACTTAAACAATCCATTCCTTTAGTGAAACACCTGCTGTTGAAGGTGTATCACAGCCTCTCTCTGGTCAGAGAATGGAAGCTACTCCAAGCAATTAAGGCCAAAGCTCTCTCCCCCTGAGTCAAAAAGATTTGTTGGTGACAAAGGGAAACGGATATTGACTCCTAAGGAGATTGAGAAGGAAGAGAGAGAGAGAGAGAGAGAGAGAGAGAGAGGAAAAGGAAGCTAAGGGAAGAAAGTTCATTTATTGGGTCTTTAGGCTTAATGGAAGTTGTAGTCAGGGTTTCCCATACCAAATACTCATGATGATGAGTTAAGGGCAATCAGAATTACTTAATTACAGACCAGGAACTATGACATTGATAAGATCATTTCTCTCCCTTTAGAAGAATTAAATGAACTGGCAGACATGGAAATGTATAGTGAGGAAGGAAGTCGAAGATGCAAGGTGGCTCCTCCAAATCAAAGAAGAAAGGAGACTGAAAATACTATATAAACACTTTCCTGCTACCTCTTCATTTCAAGAAAGCCCTGTGCAAGAGACTGTGGCAACACAAGAACCTCATGTAGATAAAGAAACTGACAGGCAAAACATGATAAACTACCTGATTACCCCAGGACTCTACTAGGTAGTTGCATTCTTCCTTTGTCCTTTGAGTATATTGATTTTCAGCATCTCAAACCACTTGAAGTTCTAGTTCTCTAAAAACAAAAGGCTACAAAGAGAAAGATGAGGAAAGAAGCAACCAAGTCAAGAGCCATCATCCAAAATACTCAAAAGAAGTTTGCTGGTAGGCAGAGGATGATGAGCTTCTTGAAGCTGTATGGATTTTTCGAAAGGAGACTTGGCCCAATGTCTCTATCCACCATGGATAAGCACATAAGGGTGATCAAGCAGAAGATCAAAAGAGGAGAGCTCATTGACTTACACTCCCCACCAAGTCAAGCCCCTCAAGAAGTGGAAATTAAGGATGAACAATTTGAGACAACATAACCTAGGCCTCATGCTAAACCTCAGCAAGCTTCATCTTCTGATCCACTGCAGGGTCAAACTCCCTCTCATTCTGAACCAGTGAGGGAGGAAGACCCAAATAAGAAAGACAAGACTGAATAACAGGATGCTAAAGGCCAGTCTTATCAGTTGAAGATTCCAAAGAGGACAAAAAGGATGGCCTCGAATCCCAAGTTAAAGAAGAAGAAGAGGTCAGATTCATCCACCTCCAAGCCTCAGGATGAGTCAGAACATCCTAAGGAAATGCAACAAGAGGGAGCTCAATAAACACCAATTCAAGCAGCTCCTCTTGCATCAAGAAGACCCATCTTGTCCTGGACCTACACTAATAATCTAGAAAGATGGCATGTAATCAGAGATCAAGGTGTTGAATATGTCTATACATGGCAAGACATGTTCAACTTACTGCTGCATGATCTCTTTGAAATGAGAAGACACTGTGAAAGTCTATGTGATCCTGACCATCTAATGAAGAAGGGTATGGTCATCATCATGATAATAATTGTTAACATCTAAGGTCTTCAAATGTTTTGGTAGCATCAGCCTATGGGTAGTTTATAACGTTTTATGTAAGGTTAATGCACCTAAAAACATCCTAAGTCTCTCCTGCATGCATGCACTAAAGCACAGAGTAGAAATGCTTCAGAAGTTTTACATCGTGTATCAGAATTATTCTAAGTGTAAAATCTTCCGAAGCCAAGACCAACATCTTCTGAAGCCAAAAGTGAAGTCTTCCGAAGCTTGAAAGACAAACTCTTCCAAAGCAAAGAAGTGAAGATTGATTTTTTTTCTGGAGACTTTTAACACATACTTTATCTGATGTACTTTTCCATAAACCTGGACCATTTTCTGTTGCAACTTTGATTACTCACCAACTTACATAAGTTCGTGAAAAGGTCCATGCATTTGGTAACTGTATATTGAGGTCTTGAGTCCTTTACTTTCTATATTATGTACTTTTATCTTTTCTGTAATATATTAGGATGTGAGCTATGGCATGTTATAGTCACTAGCCAAAAGGAAATCTATCTTTTGTCTCTACATATGATTTTTTTATTATCTAGATCAAATGTTTCCGGATGGCCTTCTAAGTATGGCCAGCTGTAGGATGTAATATAAAGTATCTCAGGTCCTTGTATCGTTCTTTATGCTTTGTAACATTTTTAAAGAACTTGAGAGAAATATACAACATTCTTGAAAACCAAATACTTGTGTTGTTTGTTCTTGTTCTATCTCATATTTGCTTGTGTTCTTAGTATCAAACTATAACTATTCTTAGTTCCCTATTTGATATGTTAAGTGCTCTAAACACTCTCCTTATTGTGTGTTATGTTGTAAGTGACCATCCCTTAATTGGTCCTGCATAAACATAATCAGAATGATATGTGACTATAAAGCCATGTGGTTGTTTAACATACACCTCCTCTTCAATAACCAAATATAACAAAGCACACTTGACATCAAGTTGGTAGATCTTGATATCCTTGGATGCAACAAAAGCCAGGAATATCCTAACAGCTTTAAGTGTTGCTACAGGAGCAAATACATCAATGTAGTCAATTCCTTTCTCTTGTGTGTACTCTTAAACAACTTGTCTATCCTTGTTCTTGATGACAAGTCCTCTATCATCCTTCTTGTTTCTAAACACTCACTTGCTTCCCGTGGTAGTCTTCCCCTGAGGAAGAGGACATAGGCTCCAAAGTTTTTTTCTTTTGAATTGAAGCAACTCCTCTTGTAGTGCTTCAACCCAACTTCCATCCTTTTAAGCCTCATTAACTTTCTTTGGCTCTATATGGAAACAAGAGTATAGACAAAAACATTCATAGGTTTGTCCTCTTGTTCTCACCCCTATATAGGCATTTCTAATTATGTTTGGTGGTGGGGTGTGACTTGTGGATCCTAAGGTGAGGGATAGCAAGTTGATTTGATAGATCTATTTGAGAAATTTAGATCAGGCGATGAAATATCACCCATCATATCACCATACTTATCAAGTGAGACTTGATCCAATGAGTGTGTGACATCACTAATGATGTCTTAAATTATGTTCCTTGATCAGATGTTATGGTTTGGACTTTCTAATCACATTTATTCTCAATTTTTAGAATAAAGTTCCTCAAGTTCTTAGGCCTCTCATCCTTAGTTCTAGGGAAGAAAACCTAAGTGAATCTTGTGAAGTCATCTATGATCACCAAACAATATGAGGTCCTTTCTAGACTCATTACACTAGTGGGGCCAAAGAGATCCATACATAATAAGTTTAGGGGATTAGTGGTTGAGTTTCGTTCCTTTGGCTTGTGAGACACTTTGTGTTGCTTCCGTTTCGGGCATGGCACACAATGGTCATCACTTGAAAACTCCTTTTTTGGCATTCCAATTACCAAATCATTCTTAGTTAATTTGTAGGTACATGTATCCCTAGTTTCTGAACTTATTGTAATATTTCTTTAATGTCTTACACTTTTTTAATAGTTGGGTACTTAATCAAATGTAAATGTTTGGTTATGTTTATCATGTTTAATATTTTATTAGTGAGTTGTTTAACGCATATTGACTTGATTATATAGGTTTGTGGTTGATTGAACTAATATAAATAATGTAATGAAAATCAATACATTCAAACTTAATAACATGAAGTTATCATGCGAATGGGCCATGCTAATGGACCATACGCATTTACAACGTCATGCGAATGACTCAGTCGCAAGACTGAACCAGGAGACTGGATCAGTCGTATGATTGTAACATAAGATTGGTTCAGTCACATGACTGAACACTCAGTCATGCGAATGGACAAACTGCATGACTCAATCGCACAACTGAACCAAAAGTCAATCATCTGATAGGGGTCAAAAGGATCTTTCGTTATCTGAAGGGTACTCCCACACTTGGATTGTGTTATCCTCATGATGATGACTTTGAGCTAACAGCGTATAGTGACTCGGATTACGGTGGCTGCAAGATGAACTACAAGTCTACATCAGCGGGATGTCAATTCTTTTGGAGAAGATTAGTGACCTGGCAGTGTAAGAAGCAGACCTCGATTGCATTGTCAACCTGTGAAGCCGAATACGTTGCTGCTGCAAGTTGCTGTTCACAAATCATTTGGATTCAACAGGAAATACGGGACTACGGTTTGAAATTCACTTCTACTGCTATTTTTGTTGATAACTCTTCTGCAA